>SNQJ01S0226405.1:0-14703 GCA_010110895.2 Picea sitchensis | reverse complement strand
TCATGGTGATTATCCCAATGCAACATCTAAACTCAACTCAACTAGTCAAACTGAAGTGTCAACTGAAAGAGAATATTCTCCCCTAAAATATAGGAGACTGGATAGTGACTAATTATGAATAATAAACAAGGAATAACCTTAGGAAAAAAATATCCTAGGTGTGTGTGAAGTAACTCCAACATCATTGTCGTAATTGGTAACCTTAATAGCCTATCTCTTCAGGGTATTTACATGAGGTGACTATGGAGGGGAAAGTATTCATAGTACCTGGAATCAACGTTGGCTAAACTCACCCAGGATCCTTGGGAGGTATGCCCAAAATTATGTGTGGGAGATTGCACCATGGTGTAAGTCTATTAAGCAGGCCATCAACATAACTTTTCCACCCTCTTTATTCCAACCCCTTCTTTTCCTTATCTCGCGACGTTGGATTTCATCACCAACTAGTGAATTAAAAATAAGAAGGTTTGTTTGTATGCTTGATATCTATATTGTATTAGTGAAGTGTTTTTTTTTTTTTTCTAGTTGTCCATAGATAATTTTTATTCTTTTTTGTGTGTGGCCAACATCAACCCTCATCGTTCATGTAGGATGTAGGGTTTGCCTCCAGAAGAACCATAAGAATACACCCCCATGCTTCCTAATTCACCACAAGGTCCTTCTCCTGAAGGAGCAGTCAATAACGATGTATCCTCTAAGATCGGTAGTTCTACTCTATTGGTTGAATCATCACTCCCTATAAATTCGTTATTGAATGTTATAGAAGACCTGATTATGCTCTGAATTAACTCTTTGGGAGATGTTGTCACTAAAGACTATACTAGAATACCTTTGGGACCTTTCGTAGAGTCCGGTGTAGATGATCCACCATTTCATAGTGAATCATTTAGAACTCCGGTTCACACTTCTGGAATTTTTAATCCTAGTTTAGTCCCAGTCCATTCTTTTTCGAGGACTTCCTTGGGACAGGATATTTTTGATAAACTAGGTATGAGTCCAAACCAACCTACATTATCACACATACCCATTACTTCTAATTCTTATACAGTACCTATGAATCATTTTACTACCATGAGCAGTAATGTTGTTACAGTTCCATACCCGTTGTTGGTTGGTACTCATACAATTCTTCCTCTCCAACTCACTAGCTCTACCACAGTCCCACAAGTTACACATGTTTCTACCAGAAGTTCGGTAACAACTCAATCTCCTATTGGAATTCCACTTCCACTTATATCAAATCCATAACTTCCACCTGGGTATAACTCTCTTAATATTTCTATTCCTAATCCTAACCAGGGTCCATCCAGAGGACCTAGTATTTTTGTCCCACCTAGGTATAATGCTGCTAGAAGTTTTGTTCCCACTCCTACCCAGGTTCTATCCGGAGGGCCTAGCATTCCTCCACCACTTGGAGGATCCAATCGTCCTAGCCCAAGTAGCTCCAATTTTCTTGGAGGCACAAGTCATTCTGTTACTTCGGGTTTTCAACTTGCTGTTGGAGGTCAACCTCAAGTTGGGGGAAAACCCCAAGTTGGGGGTCATAACCAAGTTTACGGGAAATATACACCTAGATTACAAACCCAACCCTGGGATTTTCCTTTCCTAGGAAATCAAAAACTGCCTAGGGGGAAAAATCCTCAATTAAATTATTTTGTACCCTCTAATCCTGAGAAGCCTTATCCAGGCACTGTAAATCCTACCTGGGGTCAACCTTTCCAATCTGATGCTCCTTTCCAAGGAAACATGCCAAATCAACCAACAAATGTTGGCTACTTGACTCAAAACCCTCCTCAGCCAAATTTTACTGGACCCTCTAACTATTTACAAACTTCTTATGGTCCTACTAGTATACCTATGATATTACCTCCTCAAAATTACCAATTTCCTCAAGTAAACAAAAAGTTGCCCTTTCTAGATACTTTGGATTTACTGGATTTATTTAGGATTTTGAATAATCCCATCTTGCATTCTCCTTATTGGTCGGTTATACCTACCAAATTACCATAATACATTCCCAAGTTTGACGGTCAATCGAGAAAATACCCAAACAATCATGTCATGACATTTCATCTTTGGTGTTCATCCAACTCCTTGATGGATGACTCCATCCAATTACGTCTTTTCCAACGAAATCTTACGGGTTCGGCTTCCAAATGGCACATCAAATTTCCAATAGGATTCTTCAATGATTTCAACACCTTAGCTATGGATTTCTTGACACATCACCAATTATTGATATAGTATGAGACATGAATGGAAATTTTAATTTCATTTAAATAATCCTCTTCTAATCACATCTTAGATCATATTCACGAGTGGAGGAGGAGACGATGATTAATAAAAGTTCCCCTTCCTGATCAATTATTTGTTGAGTGGTTTACCAAATAAATCATCGGTCCTATAGCCCATGATGTTTCCATGGGAGGTTTCATCACTGAAGAGCAGGCGATCAGTTGTGCTCAATACTTGTATCTCGTTTATTCTAAAATGAGCACATTATATGATTTTATCCCTGATGCTCCTTGCCCATCTACCAATCCAACTCCAACGCCTCCAGTAGCTTCTCATCTTGTTGATGGTGTGATTGGTACTTTTCATGCTGAGACTCGGTCAAAACAAGTCAATTATTCCAATCCCAAACCTACTACTACTAATGTACAAAATGATACTCCTCCTACTCCCTCTCTCGATAAAACCTATGAGGTCAATACAGTCAAGTCTACGACTACTGGTAAATATCAAAATAAAAAGAAAGGGAAGGATAAAAATAAAGAGGATAAAACTAATAATCAACAACCAGATAAACCCAAAACTAAACCTATTTATGATAAATAAAAGAGAAAACCTCATTATCCTTGTCTTATCTATGGCGAATACCATTACACGAAAGACTGTCTGAGACGTGCAGACGTTACTAAGTTCCTCCAAGGAACTGAGAATCCCCTACACCTGTCATTTTTTAACAACCTTTTCCTTCTCAAAAACATGCATAATTGGTTATTCATGATCAACCCTCTCCCTCTACCACCTCTTATGTACTTATGTGTACTAGTGACTCCAATAAAAATGAATTTGCAGTCGCTACTCAAACCAAATATTATTCTCCTTCTAAAGAGAAAGTTGATGATCCACCTCCTCCGTTGGCTCAACCTCCTCCATCGGCTCTGCCTCCCAATGGTCCTCTTCATCTCAAATGACCTAGTCCTGATAAAGTTATCCTTCTGCCTCCTAAGGGCATTGTTCATAAGTCATCATTTAACCCACATGCACGTGTAGCTCAAAGCTACAGTATTGTAGAATATCTTGCACATGCACCTTCTGCGATGTCAGCTCTCGAAGTCCTTCAAAGTTGTCCTACTCAACAGAAGGAATTGTTAAAGGATATTGGTGGAATCAATCATACTGATACAAATTTGATAATCTTTGACTTGGAAGATCACATTCCAAGACTCCCTCATCAATCATCTTTTCAAATACAAGTAATTGTGGAAAATAAGAATATTTTTCGAACAGTTGTTGATGAAGGAGCTTCGACTTGCATCATATCTGTCACTTGTTGGAAATCCATTGGCTCTCCTACCCTTACCGAGTCACACAACACGTTAAAATATTTTAATGTTACAGGGTTTAAACCTTATGGTGTTCTTCCTGCGTTATCTATTGTGTTAGAAGGAAAAGCGGTTACTGTTGAGGTTGAAGTGTTTGATGCACCTCTCAATTACAACCTCTTACTTGGCCTTAGTTGGATCGATGCTATGCCAAAAGTTGTTTCTACCATTTTCTATGTGATACGTTTCCCTCACCAAAGTAAAGTTGTTATGGTATATCAACTCACCTTTGTTAGTTTTGATTCATGCACTAGTAACATTCCATTCATAGAAAAAACACCTCCTGGTTATGAGAATGTCGATGTGGGTCTTTTAAAGGGTTCATTTATAATGGGTACTTTCCCCATTCCACCACTCGATGTTCCTCCTGATTTTGTCACTTCTATTAACATTATTTCGACCAGTATTCGTGAAATCCTTGAGTCCCATGACCCTTGGATAGTACCTAGATTGGAAGAATGTCTTCGTAATGGTGACCAAATTCCTTTAAGTCCGATGGAATTGGTCTATCAATATATTCAATCAACACCTCCTTCTCCTCATTCTCTCTTTGATACATCTCCTGATCCATTTCACACGATATTTCCAACTGATGAAATGATCATGATAGTTATGTTTGTGGAAGACACACCTTGGGATGATGGGCATCATCATTCCATCCTCTTCCTCGAACTAGAGACTATCGAGAGTTATAGACAAATTTTGAATCCATCCACACTTATTAATTTCCCTCCAGTTTTTGAACCAACACATGATGTTTTGTATGAAGGGAACTTTGGTAATATTTCACCCACCATCCCTTTAGATATTTCAATTAAGCCTGGAATTATGGAAAATGTTCATATAGGTGCCTCATTTTCTCTCAATGAGATCCAAATTTACAAGGCCCTTTTCTAGGAATTCCATGATGTTTTTGCATGGAGTTACAAAGAGATACCTAGAATTGATCCTGATATCATTGTACCTAAAATTAAGACATACCCTGATGCTAAACCCGTTCGACAATGTCTTCGCCCAGTTCATCCACAAAGAGATGTTGTAATCAAACTTGAAGTTGAAAAACTTCTTAAAGTCAGTTTTGTCTACCCTATAATGTTGACTGATTGGGTGTCCAATCTCGTCCCGATCATGAAGAAAGAAGGAACGATCCGTGTTTTTGTTGATTATAGGGATATTAACAAGGGTTGTCCTAAAGATAATTATCCAACCCCTTTCATTGACCAAAACATTGATGATTGTGCTAGAAATGAAATATTCTCTCTAAGGGATCGATTTTCTGGTTATAATCAAATCAATATTTTACCCGCGGATCAACATAAGACCACTTTTATTTTCCCTTGGGGTACCTTCGTGTACCATAAACTCCCTTTTGGTATCAAGAATGTTTGTGTGAATTTTCAACGCGCTATGTCTTATGCCTTTCATGATATTAAGAAAATTGTACAACCTTACCTTGATGATTTACAAACACATTCAATGCATTGTCAAGATCACCCGACAAACTTACGAGCCATTTTCCTCCAATGTTGATATTACTGCATACGATTGAATCCACATAAATGTATTTTTTGTGTGGAGTCTGGAAGACTTCTAGGATTTATTTTTTTCATGCATGGGATCAGGGTGGATCCTTTGAAGGTTGAAGCTATTATCAATTTGCCTCCTCCTTCTACCTTACGACAACTCCAAAGTTTGCAAGGGAAGGCAAACTTTCTACGACGATTCATTCCCAATTATGCCAAACTAACGAAAGGGTTCAATCGAATTCTTAAGAAGGGTCATGATTTTGTGTGGGACGACACTGCCTACAATTCCTTTGAATCTTTGAAACTTGCATTAACCCACACACCACTATTATTTCCCCCCGATTATATTCCATATTATTTCTTATATTTGGCTGCCTCGGATCATACCATCGCCATGGTTCTAGTCCAAGAGGATGATTATCATGATGAACATGTCATTTAACATTCAAGTCAGAGCCTTACAACCACCGAAATCAAATACATGCATGTGGAGAAATTGGCCTTGGAGGTTGTTCAAGTTGTCCAATGTTTTCGTCACTATATCTTATTGTGCAAAAACACAATTATATTTTGTTGCAACCCTATGCAACATATTCTTACATGAAAATTTGTTTCCCTTGATGAAGTTTTGGAGAACTTGGGTCATGTTTGATAAATTTTGGGTCTTTGACAGGCTGGTCGAAGGCGGAGCGCAAGGTGAAGCAGAGATCGCAGGATATCGACCCCTTTTTAGGGATTTTTGCATTTAAGGTTTATGTAATAGGTATGGGATGTCGAACCATGGGTTTTACTGATCCATATTTTATGAGTGGAATGAAATGACTACAGATTATTACCAGATACTTAACACAGAATAACAAAGATACAATAAAATTGGTTTTCTATTCAATAAGGAACTATGCTGAAATTGTAAAATGCAGTGGAAAACAAGCTTACTGGAATGATGGCGGCTTATCTCTCAGAAGAGATGTGATGGTTTCTCTCATTCACAAGAAGATGATTACAATCAGGCTCTCAAGGCCTTTTTACAATAAACAGGATTTTCAAAAACCCTAAACATCCAAAAACCTAACCCTAGGAGATGAAGCGCCAAAAGTCATGTGGGTCCCGTTTGCGTAAGTCAGTACATCAACTTCCCTGGGTTGTAACTTTTTCATATGATCTTTGTTTTAGGAGTATGATATCCCATTGGAAAGATCTATCTGACTACAACAGTTGCACAAATTTTCATGAAGAAATTTTGCAACCGCAACATACCCAAAAAAACATATTTTAGGGCCTCAAAACGGCTCCGGAGGTTCAGGACCCGAAAAACTACTAAAAATAGTAAATTATCAAAATTGCTAGAAATTTGTTTTGAGCCAGCTGTAAAAGGTGGGTGGCCACTGATATCCATCTAGATCAATCCTCCATCCTTAAGAAGCAATGGTCTCCATTGCGTTGAGTTCCCCCATCAGATGAGGAAATTTCTGCTGAATTTGGCCTCGGGTGAGCCACTTGCCTTGGTGCAGGAGCTACCTTGATTTGACGACTCGATAAAGATAGATCCTTTGTTATCGAGTGCCCTTGATATATGTGTCCACAATCTGATCATTGGATTCTTGTTGTATGCAATCGGGGTTGATCTCTACTGGTGTCAGTTGTTCTGCTACGTCTGAGGTGTCCAATAATGGTGGTAAATAAGGCCGAAGGAGGTCCACGTTGAACATTGGGTGCAGGCCAGGGAAAGGAGGAATGTTGAGCACAAAAGAATTATCCCCCACAACCTTGGTGATGGTGTATGACCCATAACGAAGTGGGAAAATCTTCCGATGGGGTCTTGTAAGGCATTCTTTCTACAAGTGCAACCAAACTTTGTCGCCCACCTGAAACTTATGTGGAACTCAATGTTGATCATGGCATTTCTTGTACTTGTCATTAGACTTTTGTAGGATATATTGAACCTGTTGGTAGATGTGCTAGATCCTCTCAATGAATCGGGTGGCTTTTCCAGCCTCAGTTGGAGCAGGAGAGGAGTCGATCAAGGTGACTGCAAGGGGAAGTGCAACATCTATGGGACCCAATGGTTGGAATCCCAACCCCACCTGAAAGTGGCTGTGGCTGGTTGAGCTATGCAGGGCTCGATTGTAGCTATGATGGACATAGGGAAGACTCTCATCCCATGTGCAAGGGTGCTTGGAATTATATGTGTGAAGGATATGAATGATCATTCGATTTACGACCTCAGGTTGGCCATCTATTTGGGGGTGGAAGGTCGTGGATTTGGTGAGCTTGGTGTCCAGCAGTGACCAGAGGCTCGACCAGAATGTGCTGAGAAATCGACTATCCCGATATGAGACAATGGTTTGTGGGATTCCAAAATGTACCTAGACTCATTCAAAGAAGAGCTTGGTAGTGGCTTCTATTATGATGCTCTTCTTGCAAGAAACCAGAATCGCCATCTTAGAAAAGTGATCGACAACCACAAAAACATAGTCATTTCCCCACTTGGTGGATGGGAGGCCCGACATGTAGTCCATTGAGATGGATTCCCATGGTCTGTCGGGAGTAGGAAGAGGGGTGTACAGGCCCTATTTCTTAGTGTTTGGTTTGGCAATAGCGCAGGTAGTGCAAGACCTGATATACTTGCTGACCTCCTGTTGAGGTTCTGGCTAGTAGAAATGTTTTTGTAGTATTTCCACTGTCGTTTCGATGCTGAAGTGTCCTACCACCCAGATGTAGTGGGCTTCCCAGATCAGCTTCACTTGCTCACTTGAGGGAACACATATATGGACCAAACGACACAACAACCCATCCTGAAGATGGAAATTATCGACAACTACCTTTGCACCCAACATTTGGTAGGTGGTGGCAAAGTCTGGGTCTATCTCATAGAGTTGGGGCCATCCAGAGATCTCATGGCCGTAGAATTCTAGAACTGTGGTGAGTGCCGCGACTGGTGGTCTGCTGAGGAAATCAACAACACGGTTGGTGCTTCCTTTTTTATACTTGATGTTGAGGTGGAATTGCTGCAAGTATGTGGACCACTTTTGATGGTATTCATTCTACAATTTTCCTTGTGTATGCATGAACTGCAGTGGCTTATGATCAATGTGGATGACTATCTCCCTCCCAAGAATGTAATGTCTCCACTGGCGGCATTCTTGTACAATGGAGTACATTTCTTTGTCGTAAGTGGGGTACTTATGGACAACATCTGATAGTGTTGCACTATTATAGGCCACGGGGTGTCCGTGCTACATGAGAATGGCACCCACAGCATAGTCTGAAGAATCAGTCTCAATATCAAAGGGTTTCTATAGGTCTAGTAGTGAAAGTACTGGGGCTGAGCAAAAGAACTGCTTCAAATAATCGAATGATTTTTGTTGGGTCTGGCCCCACGCAAATTTTTCCTTACCACCACCCCTGGTTATTTGGCTGAGGGCCCATGCAATATGGGAGAATCCCAACACAAACCTGCAGTAGAAATTGGCAAGGCCCAAGAAGCTCCGAAGCTCAGTGAGTGTGGTTGGGGCTTGCCAGTCATGGATGACTTGGATCTTTGCTGGATCCACATGTACACCATGTTCATCAATGATGTAGCCTAGGTAATGGACCCTGTCCATGCCAAAGGATCATTTTTCCAAGTTGGCGTATAGCTTGTGCTACTGTAGGGTGTGCAAAACCTGCTAAATATGTTGCAAGTGTTCGACCCAAGTCTTGTTGTAAATGAGAATGTCATCAAGATACACCACTACAAAATTATTGGTGAATGGTCGCAGGATATCATCTATCATCCTCATGAAAGTGGCTGGAGCATTTGTCAGACCAAAGGGCATGACCGACCATTCAAAAAGGCCTTCCTTTGAATTCAAGGCGGTCTTCCATACATTTGTTTGTTCTATCGGGACCTGGTGGTAACTAGAATTCAGATCAATCTTACTGAAGTATTTGGCCCCCATGAGTTGATCAAGGAGGTCATATATTTGAGGAATCAGGTACCAGTTTCTAACTGTGATTTTATTCAGAACCCAATAATCAATGCAAAGTTGTCGGGTTCCATCTTTCTTTTGTACCAACATGATTGGGCTCCAGCAAGGTGATGATCTAGGATGAATGTGCCCCTTGTGGAGAAATTCTTGGATCTGTCACTTGATCTCCTCATTCTCTAACAAAGAGCAGCGATAGACTGGCCCATTAGGCAGCGGTGCGTCGGGGGTCAGATTGATGGGGTGCTTGACTTGGCAGTGTAGAGGTACCCCGGTAGGTGAGGAGAAGATTTCCGAGTATTCTTCCACGACCTTATCTACTTGCTTCTACTATGTAGAGAGGTCGGCCACAAAGACCCTGGATGTGGCTGTGATTTTTCTCTCATTCTGAGAGGGGATCACGAAGAAGAAAAAATTCCCCGTCTAAGAGATGACCTTCCTACATTCCTTAGCAAAGATCAAGGAAATAGAACTAGGTGGGATAGCCTCAGGTATCCTGTACAATTTCCTGTTCAAAGTAATAATAACACTACGAGGCCTAGACTCATATATAACATGACGTTTCCATAAATAAGGTTGGCCCAAAAGAACATCACAAACTTTGAGAGGAGAAACATCACACAATACCTCATCTTTGAAGGGCTTGATGTTGTATGACAGTCGACACTATTGGCTAACGCAGATATCNCTTCCTACATTCCTTAGCAAAGATCAAGGAAATAGAACTAGGTGGGATAGCCTCAGGTATCCTGTACAATTTCCTGTTCAAAGTAATAATAACACTACGAGGCCTAGAATCATATATAACATGACGTTTCCATAAATAAGGTTGGCCCAAAAGAACATCACAAACTTTGAGAGGAGAAACATCACACAATACCTCATCTTTGAAGGGCTTGATGTTGTATGACAGTCGACACTATTGGCTAACGCAGATATCGCTTCCTTAGAAGAGCCATCCAATGGTGTAGGGTTGTGGGTGTGGCATTGTCAGCAGGGCCAACTAATTGAAGACCTCTGCTGAGATGAGGTTCTTCTAGCTACCACTATCAACGATGAAGTGCAGTGGGGTGAATTTTACCCACATCTATGAATGGAAGAGGTGCTCTCCTTCTTCTGGCTCATATGGTTCACCATGATGGAGCTTGGTGTTAGCAACGGTGACACTAGGTTCCACGTCAATGATCCATCTTCCCCTTTTTGGTTCTGAATCAAAGTAAGAACCCGCATCTGATTCATAGTATTTCACTTTGACCACTAGCATCTGCTTTGAGCGACAGTCAACAGTTTTATGCCAAGGACTCTTATGGAAGTTACACCACTTCCTGGTATCTTTCTTCATCTTTTCAGTGTCCTTCTTTGCTTGTGGATTTCACTGGTTGTCTTGATACTATCCATGTTTACTCTGTCCTTTGTTCTATGGGTTGGGCCCGCCCTTTCGTGGCTTTTGTTGTGAGGGGTTCCCCGACCCAAATTGTCGCGTCTTTTTTTTGAGCTTCTGCTCAATTTCGATGGCATATCGGTAGGCCGCGCCCAAGGATGAGATTTCCAGAAATTCCATTTTGGTATGGATGTATCTATGTAGAGAATAATGATACTTGAGCACTAGATTTCTCTCTGAATATTTGATACCCAGCTTGGTGCGCAAGGTATGGAAGATATTTGTGAAATCCGACACTTCTTGGTCTCTTTCTTGCCACAGTGTGGTCCATTTGGTATACAAGTCATCATAACTTCCAACAGGGTAGTATTGTTCCTTAATAGCATCCCTGAAGGATTCCTAGGTGGTTGTGACTATAAATAATGAGGGTTCATCTGTTTCCTTTTGGTCACAAAAATTTTCCCACCAATCTTTGACATGGGGAATGACTTTGAGGAGTGCAAAAGTAATCTTTTCTCTATTCAAAAATTTATGGACAGAGAAATACCCTTCTAGTAGATTCAACCACTTGTCTACAACATCTGCGTCTATATGAACTTCAAATATAGAAAAATTGAAGTTTATTTGTACCTTGAAGGGGGTGGTGCCTCTGCTCGAAGAAGATGTGGAGCCTGTTGGTAGTTGCCGAAGGATTTGCACAAAATTATCCATCATCTCGTTCCTCTGTTGCATGAGGGCTTCCTCAATCAAAAATTTGAAAGGATTTCATGTCCCGTCATCTTTATTTTCTCCTTCCATGAGAGGTCACTTGGGTGTGCGAGATATTTTGTCCTCAAGAGAAACAAGCTCGAGACCCAAATCTTTGTACTCCGACCTCGTTGGGGACATGCATTAAGACGACAAGGAGCAGATCGCTCTGATACCACTGATTCGGATTTTATGAGAAGAACAAAATGACTACAAATTATTACCATATGATTAACACAGAATAATAGAGATATAGTAAAACTGGTTTTCTATTCAATAAGGAAATAAGCTGAAACTGTAAAATGCAGCGGAAAACAAGCTTGCTGGAATGGTGGCAGCTTATCTCTGAGAAGAGATGTGATGGCTGGGCTCATTCACAAGAAGATGGTTAAAATTAGGATCTCAATGCATTTTTACAATAAACAGGAGTTTCAAAAACCCTAAACATCCAAAATCCTAACCCTAGGAGATGAAGTGCCAAAAGTCATGTGGGACCCGTTTGGGTAAGTCAGTACATCAACTTCCCGGGGTCGTAACTTTTGCATATGATCTCCGTTTTAGGTGTATGATAGCCCATTGGAAATATATATCTGAGGATTACAACATTTGCRCAAAATTTCATACCAGGAATCAAAGATGAAGAAAGATACCAGGAAGTTACACCACTTCCTATATTTGATGAAATTTTGCGACTGCAACATACCCCMAAAAATGTCATTTAGGGCCTCAAAACGGCTCCAGAAGTTTAGGACCTGAAAAACTGCTAAAAATAGTAAATTATCAAAATTGCTAGAAAGTTGCTTTGAGCTAGCTGGAAAAGGTGGGTGGCCACCGATATCCACCTAGATCATTTACCCATGTTTAGGCCCATTTTTTAAAGTATAAATAGATATCTAGGTGATGTAAGAACAAGTTACCAATGACTAGTCAGTTGTAAGCTAAGTGCAAATAACGTTGGATCTATGTGATTGAGCTAGCTCTGTGCATACTGTGTGCTGGGAGATTGCATAGCTAAGTGCAAGTGATTGTAAGAAGTCTTTGTGCCTATATTTACTCGGGGAAGGAGGATCCAACGAGGTGCGCACAGATCACCTGTCCTATGCGGAGTTGACCCTGTGGCTCTGTGCATGTAGGGAGCTTGAAGAAGATAATAAAGAACAAGAAGAGTTGGTGGACATATCCCCACACTAGGGTGAACCACGTATATCCTGTGTTGTGATTTCATTGTGCATTATGGCTGTTATGTTATTGATATAATTTGTGCTTAGTGCAGTAATATATGTTAGATGCATCTGATATGGTAGCTTAGTGCTTAATGATATGAATGAATGCTAGATCTAATCTATTTCTATGAGTTGGGTGCTTAAATGTGTTAGACCTAATTGAATATTACGTTGCTTTGTAATTAGGGTTTTATCTACGATGTGAATGAAGGTTAAATACTAATGAATGATAAATGATAAGTTCTTTGTTAGAGTGTTGTAATCACAGATCTGTGTCCCAGCTAGGTTGTAGACACTTGAGTCCTACAACCACCACTGCCTCTACCTCGGGTGATACTTCATATGCTTCACAGGTGTTGTCGAAAGGGCTGATAGTTAGGGTTTTTTTGGTGCGTTGTTGAAGCATTAAACCCTAGGTATTCTTATGTTCCAACAAATGGTTCTATTGTTGGGACATAAACTGTGATTGTTTGGAACTAAAGAAAAGAGAAAGCTTTGTGTGTACATCTGCAGTGGTGCGCAATATCCTACTTGACTTGCGAAGCTCTGTTCTAATAAAGGAATCAAATATAAAGAAAAGAGGTAAGATATTAAAGCTTTGTGCTCTAATAAAGGTAAGATAAGTGGAAATGTTTTCTTCGATAGAATGGATCTAGGTATGTTTGATAGATTTGGTCCTAGTCTGGAAATTATGGCACAGTTAAAAGAAAGAAGAATATATGAAATGAATAGATCTGATAGAAATAGTGAAAGATATGTTATTCCTATGCATAGAAAGAATGTTTGGACTAACAAGTGGATGAAGGATCCTAGAAAGATTTTTTTGCAGGTTCAACACTATGATACTAGTGTGTAGTACAGGAAAGGGTGTGGATCATTTAAGAGAAAGAGAGGATTAATGCTTTGTTATAATTGTAGAAGACCGAGACATCTTGCTAAGGAATTCCTTGGTAGAAACCCTATTTTTCTTTGTTGTAAAGTTGTGGATCATGAAGTTTTGGATTTCCCTAAGATGATTGCTAAAGTTGAAAATATGAACATGAGACAAGAAAACCCTGAGGAAGGCCAAGAGACTAAGAATATGCTAAAGAATCAGAAAGAATCAGAAGATATAATATTATAGATGCAAGAAACATTTAATGATCACAAAGATATTAGTTTATTAGAGATCTTAAAAGAGAAAGAATACATAGAAACAAGAATAAGATATTTCGACATAGATTGTGTATTGGATGCAGAAACACAGGTGAATATCATAACAAAAATAACTTGGGAAATTTTGGGAAAGCCATCTATGATTCCTTCACTGGGAGGAATATGATTGTTTAAAGGAAAATTGATAACCCTATGTGGAAGACTTACCCAGATACCTATGAGTTCTCATGGATCTTTGATAGAAGAATAATTTGAGGTCATTAAGTTTGTTGAGAACAATGCCCCATTTTCTCTTTTGCTAGGTAAGACCTAGGTTGCGAAAGATCATATCCAAAGGAAAGAAGAAGAGGAAGCTCTAGAACAAAAAAAGAAAGAATTAAGGGATTTCATGGCTAGGAGAATAACACGCTTAATAGAAGAGTAGGAGGACAAGTCAAAGAAAAGCATGGCCAGAGAATTCATTGTCGAAGTTGAAATAATGCAGGAAGACTTGAAACACCTGTCCATGCAAGAGAGCAGAGAATCTACTCTAGAGAGAGAAGAAGTATTACCTTCAAACCCTATGAAAGAATCTCATGAACATGAAGTTTCTACGTTAAATACAAACAAGCATCAAAATGGAAAGAGGAACCCCGTAACTCAAATTGTAATAAAGAAAGCTAGAAATTTCAGCAAGAAGAAAGCTAAGTTGGGAAAATTACAGGAAGTTCCAGAAATGACTTCACAGAAAGAAGGTCTGCAGAATTTGAACTCTGTCGGAATATCAGAACAACACAGATGAAGCAATATGAACGTTGGAGGTGCCCCGACAGTTATACCAACACTCCAGAACAACTAGAAATGCATTTACAGCTAGAAACTTTGCCATTGGACCATTGAGACCACGCCCTAATGGATAGAATCACATTGATGAAGGCTTTCTTGTCCGTTGGAGGAATCTCTTACGTCATTGTCTATTTATCCCGTTGAATGTTGCACCGAGAACACTTTTTCCAATCCTGAGTATCCGAGCCCGTAGAGAGATGAATATTATCTTGTTGTGCTTATTGAGACCTTGTCATTCGTTCTACTACCTTGTTTGTTCACTGATTC
>SNQJ01S0226404.1:0-14614 GCA_010110895.2 Picea sitchensis | reverse complement strand
TTGAGCATCTTGGTATGCACAATTGATTTCCTCTGAACAACAATCCTTCCTGAACCATATACTCTATCCACTAACTTCTATCTCTTAGTACAGCGCTTGTACATGCTTTGTAGGCCTCCTTGAAATCTGTATCATCACAATCCATATCCTTAAGGTGTTCAAACCCTAAGGTCTTCACTTGGAATTCCTGCAGAATTAAACATCTCCTGCTTAATGCATCGACAACTTTGTTAGTATTCCCAACAATATGTTTTATGACAAAAGTAAAATTTTGCATAAATTCAACCCATTTTGCATGTCTCTGATTCATTTTTTCTTGTCGGGTTATGAATTGTAAAGCTTGGTTATCGTTGTACAAGACAAACTCTTGCGGGACAAGATAATGCCTCCATTTCTTCAAAGCTTGAATTATGGCACAAAACTCCTTGTCGTATGTGGAGTATTTCCTCTTAGTCTCATTTAGCTTCTCGTTGAAATATGCAACATGTCAATTGTCTTGACTCAGAACTGCTTCTATTGCAACTCCACTTGTGTCAAATATTACCTGAAATGTCTTTTCGAAATTTGACAAGACTAGAATTGGTCGTTCTGTCATCTTCTCCTTCAATATATTGAAGCTCTTTTCAGCCTCCTCTGTCCATTTAAAAGACTTGTGCTGCTTCTTCACTGCATCCATCATTGGTGCACAAATCCCACTAAGGTCTCTAATTAACTTTCTATAAAAACTTTCTAAACCATGAAAGCTTCTTACCTCAAACGTGCTCCTTGGTGACTACCATTCTCTGATCCCTTTCACCTTCTCTGGATCCATCTTCAATTCATTAGAAGATATCACAAAACCCAAGTAAATGAGCTCTGTCTTCATAAAAGAGGACATTTTTAGATTGATCAACAACTTCTCCTGCTGTAGCCTCCTCATTACCAATGTTAGGTGTCTCAAATGTTCCTCTTTAGTCTTGCTAAAAATCAGTATATTGTCCAGATATACAACCACGAACTTACCAATGAAATATTTTAGAATTTCATTCATCAGCCTCATAAAATTCCTCAGGGCATTCATTAAGTCAAATGGCATAACTAGCCACTCATACAGACCTTCATTTGTCTTAAAGGCTGTTTTCCATTCATCACCTTCTCTCATCCTGATCTGGTGATATCCACTTTTTAGATCTATCTTAGAAAAGAAATTTTCTCCACTTAAGCAATCCATTAAATCATCCATTCTTAGTAAAGGAAATCTGTACCTAATGGTGATCTTGTTGATGGCTCTCGAGTCTGTGCACATTCTCCATCCTCCATCTTTCTTTGGGCTTAACACAGTTGGTACTACGCATGTGCTTAAACTTTCTTTGACTAAACCCTTATCCAACAAATCTTGGACTTGGTTCTTCACCTCCTCATTTTCTCAGGGTGTTAATTTGTATGCTGCTTTGTTTGGCAGGCTTGCTCCTAGTATCAAGTCTATATGATGAATGATACTCCTGATGGGCGGCAATGAGTTTGGCAGCTCATCCACCACTATGTCAACGAAATTATCCAGCAGCTCCTAAACTTCTTCAGGTAAATCATCCACTGATGTACTCGTAAGGATGACTTTGGGCTTCCTCACCACAGTGAACTGCATCTCTTGTTCTTCCTTGGCTTATTTCAGGAGTTCCTTCCCACTCATGAGAAGTATACTTGTACTGGCTTCCTCTTTCGCTCTCTTCTCCTCCATTGGCAGCAACATATGCGTCCTACCATTCCTCTCCAATGTATATGTATTATTTCTTCCATCGTGAATGGAATTTCTATCAAACTGCCACGGTCTTCCTAGCAGAATGTGGCATACGTCCATGGGAATTACATCACATAGGATTTCATCTTTATATCCTCCTATTTTAATTTCAACCACTCATTGTTTAGCGATCGTTACCTAGTGTCCTTTTTGCAGCCATGAGACTTTGTATGGCCTTGGATGTGCAGTTGTCTTCAGCTCCAATTTCTCCACCATCTCTGTGGATACTAGGTTGTCAGTACTCCCACTGTCAATGATTACCTTGCATACTTTATCCTTAGTCTTGCAAGCTGTCCTGAAGAGACTGTTTCTCTGCACTGGTTTTTCAATTTCTGCCTTTGGTTTTAAGAGAAATTTTCTCAACATCAGGGATGCTCCATCCTCTACTCCTTCTGCCTCAACATCTCTTCGTTATGCTTCTGAAATGTGGGCTTCTCCTCCTTCATTATTCTTCTCGGGACATTCCCAAGACATGTGCTCTATCTTTCCACAGTTATAGCACCTTACTCCTCCTCTGCCTCTTCCTCTAGAAGAGTTTCTTCCACCATTCTGTCTCCCTCGTGAACTTCCTCCCCATTCTGAGTGATTGTGTGGTTTCTCAGCCTCATCCTTAGACTAAGGTGCTCTGTCACGGTTAAATCCCTTACTTTTTCTTGGGATTGAGCCTTTACCTCTTCCTCGCTGGTTTTGTTTTCTGGCCATCTTCTCCTCTGCCTTCAACGCAAACTGATAAGCATCTTCCACCGTCTTTACTGACATCATGCTAAGTTCATCCTGGATTTCATATCTCAAGCCATTTATATATCTGGTGACTCTTTCTTCATCTCTCTCCCGTTGTCCAGTTCTGATGTTCAGCTGGTAGAACTCCTTGGTATACTCCTTGACTGTCATCCCTTTCTGTCTCAAGTTTTGTAGCTTCCTAAACAGATTGATCTAGTAGTCTTTGGGTATGAAATTAGCCTTCAGTTTGTCTACCATCCTGTCCCAAATCTTTATCCTCTGTTTGCCTTTACTTCTCCTCTCAGCTTGTAGTTCGTCCCACCACAGTGCCACATGCCCTTTTAGCCTAGTGACTTTCTGCTTCACCTTCTTCTCCTCATCCACATCTTCATAGTCGAAGTGTTTGTCCATGGACCTTATCCAGTCCAACAGTTCTTCAGCGTCTATATTTCCCTCATACATGGGGACCTCTATCTTCGCTCTGCCTCCCAATTTGGAAACTGCTCTCAACAAACGTTCTTCTGCAACATCCTCTCCTACAGCTTCTTCAACCTTAACCTCTTCACTTTCTGCATCACTGACATCCCCAATGTCATGTGCTCTTCTCTGTGCTGCTTCCATTGTTTCCAATCGGGCGTGAAGCTCTCGCATCTCCCTCTCTACAACACGGTTGGCTAAAGGCGGCTCTCGTCTTCTTGGTGACATTATGTTGACTATCTATCACACACAGAATACAGCTCTGAGTTCTCTGTCTCCTTCTTTTCCTCCTTCGCCTGAATTCTACAGATGAACAACTGAGGCTCTGATACCACCTGGTGCAGACCCCCTACCTCAGCAGGGTTTTGGGACCTGTCGGTCTCTGGATCATTCTCTTCCCTGAGCCGAAATGGCCCTTCAGGCTCCTGCTGGAACCCTTTGGATGAATCCATAGGTCCCTTCGTCCTCTGGCATAGGTCTTGAGAAAACCTGCGCGCGCCTCCTTTTCGTGTTTCAAGGTTTCACGATTTCGTGAGCCAGGATTCCACGTCTCCTGACTCCTAGTCTCTCGAACACCCGAACCCTGAAATGTCGAAATCTACCTGTGACCATGTTCCACCTTTCAGGATTTCGGAATTCACGATTTTGTGATTCCGGTGACAGACGGTTCTTGGTCCTTCAACCTCCCGGGTCCCAAAATGCCGAAAAGGGCTTAATGGGCTTTGGTTCCTCCCTTAGCCTCCGCCCACGTGATCACCGCTCTGTGTCCATGCACTTAATGCCAAAATTCCATCGACTTTCATGATTCGAGGAATCACGATGCAAGTGCTCCCTTATTCTCTATCTTTCAAAATCCCGGTTCACGAAATGCCGAACTGGCTTGGCGTTTTCTCCTTTGGAGTTTCGCGATTCAGGGAATCACGATGCAAGGATCCCTCCTTTCCCCTTTCGAACCCCTGGTGGATGAAATGCCTAAATGGAAAAATGCCAAAATGTCCCTTCACCTACCCCTTCGGGATTTTGCATTTCACGAATTAGAATGTAGGGTATATCTCTGCTCCTTAGGATTCCCGGTTGCCGAAATACTGAAATGTCGAAACGCCGAAACACTGAAATGCCTTGGCTCTCGATTGACGACTCATGATAGTCCTTGAGATATACAGATCAGGTATCTTCCTTGTCGCTGAACTCCTTGAAAATCCATTTGATCCAACGATTGATGATATTTCGCGACTCTCCTCGAGAGTTCTCCACCGTCCGTTCAGATCTCCGAGATCTCCCCTCCTGGATCTATGCAGCATTAAAGCTTTCACTTCTCCCTCAAATCAGACGATCTGCAGGATATTCCGTCACGATCCAACGCTCGACGACGTTCTTCCTCCTGAGATTTTACTCACTTCATACTTAGAAGAATTTCTAAGTCCTCGAAGACTCGATCTTCGCTTCTTCCAGGGAGATGGGTTTTTCTGGGTCTCGATAATGCTTCTCTGAAACTCTATTCCTCCTGAGCTTTACCTCATGTAGGCCTCAAATTCACGTGCACTCCTTGCGTCCAAGGGATTCGATGATTCGGATCCATGGTGTTCCTCTCTGGCTCGATGCACACCTTGCAAAGCTTCCAATGAAGAGAAACAATTGAAACTGGAAAAATTCATAGTTCCATCCACTTGTTCATGAAAACATAAAATAACAGGAAAATGCACACAGTCCAAACACCACACATTTGGATCAATTTTCCATTTTGTTATATTCACAAGTGCCCAATGGCTATAGATTAAATTCAAAATTACAGTAACTCAAAACATTTAGATCTCCTGCTAACTCACAGTTCTCTCTTACAGCAAATTTTTCTCTGTATTCCAACTCTCCTCTGTAACTGGGTGTGTAAACTTCTACATAAATCAAAGATTCTTCTAGGGTTTCCCCTGACTATTTGCCTACTCTAAAATTCATCCTACACTATCTTAGTGCAGTCACATTCTAGAGACGAAGTGGAAACCCCTACTCTGTTTACAATTTTCAAAACGTGCCTCAAAGGGTAAAATTTGGCATCGGTTCAAGCGTACCTCCAAAGGTGAATTCTGACATTGAGTGAAGGTAGATTTCAAAATCGGTTGCAACTGTCAATGTTGAATTTATGGAAGAACTCACACGTGTTGAGTGGTCTTGCCTCTACGCGCTTGCCAACGATGCTCCTGCATCACTCAATATGTAGGAACTGCTTGTGCAACAGGGATTGAAAAAGGCGTTGGATGGAAAGACAAATAAACTGACAAGCATGACAAATGAGGATTGAGAAGATCTGTATGTAAGAGCCCTTAGTACCATTTGTTTGTGTCTGGTATATGAAGTGTTGTTTAACATCACTAGAGAGGAGACAACAACAGGTTTATGGAACATACTAGAGATTCTGTATATGACAAAGTCCTTGACGAACATAATCTTCTTGAAGAGGTAGTTGTATATATTAGAGATGAAAGAAGGTACAAAAATTGCTGATCATTTGAATGTTTTCAATACACTGATTTGTCAATTATCTAGTATGGAAGTAAAGTACGAAGATGAGGACAAGGCAGTTACACTATTGTGTTCATTTCCTGCGTCCTGGGATCATCTAATCACATCTATGTGGTTCAGCTCAACATATGTCATTGATTATGACATTGTTGTGGGAGCTTTGTTGTCTGAGGAGATGAGGAGAAGATCCAGTAAATAAACCTCAACATCAGAAGCAATGGTGGTCAGAGGTTGATCTACAGAAAGAGGGAAAACTCAAAGAGGTACATCAAAGTCTAAGTTAAAAGTCGAGAAGAGTAAACAAAAATGTTGGTTCTATGGAAAATATGGGCATCTAAAGAAGGATTGTTGGAAAAGACAGAATGCATCCAAAGAAGAATCCACAAAAGAAGCAAAGGAAGCTAATTTAGCTGAAACAAGTTCAGGTTCTGGTTCATGTATGTTTGATGAGGTATTGTCTATTTGTGATGTTTCACATCAACATCAACATTGGTTGTTATATTTTGGTGTGTCCAGCCACATGTGTCTTCATAGAAATTGGTTCTCAACTTACCAATCTATTGATGATGGTGTTGTTTTTATAGGAAATGATTTTTCTTGTAAAATTGTTGGGGTTGGTAGCATTGAAATTAAAATGCATAATGGTATTATAAGAACATTAACAGATGTGAGGCATGTACCCGATATTAGAAAGAAATGATATCTTTGGGAGTTCTAGATTCAATTGGTTACAAGTGTACAACTCAAGGTGGAGTCCTGAAGGTGTCCAAAGGCATATTAGTAGTCATGAAGGCAAAGAGGATCAGGAACCTTTATCAACTTGAAGGAAGGACAAAAGTAAATCAAGAAGTGGTAGAATCTAAAGGTGCAAGTGACTCTGTTCGTTTATGGCATCAACGTTTGGGTCATATGAGCGAAAAAGGGCTTAAGGTACTGGTTGATTGTAAGTCACTTCTAAGTTTAAAGTTTATGAATTTGAATTTTTGCAAGTATTTTGTTTTTGGAAAACAATGTAGACAAAAGATTAAAACATGAAGACATATAAGCAAAGGAATCCTTGATTACATTCATTTAGATGTTTGGGGACCATCCCCTAAAGTTTCTTTTGGAGGATCATCGTATTTTGTAAAATTTATAGATGATTACTCTAGAAAGGTTTGGGTCCATTTACTTAAAGAAAATATGTTGTATTTAATAATTTTAAAGAATTCAGAGCTTTGGTTGAAAAGAGCACTAACATGTCAATCAAGTGTTTAAGAACAAATAATGGAGGTGAGTTCACATCTGTGGAGTTTGAAAACTATTTCAAGGAAGATGGGATCGAAAGACATAAGACCATGGTTTACACTCCTCAACAAAATGGTGTTGCTAAACGCATGAATAGGACTATTCTAGAGAGAGCAAGGATCATGCTCATTAATACCAAGTTGCAGAAAGAGTTGTGGACATAAGCAGTTCTTATAGCATGCTATCTAATAAATTGGTCACCATCAACTGCAATAAACTGTAAGATTCCAGAAAAGGTATGGACATGTGATTCGTGTGATTATTCAAATCCGAGAATATTTGGTTGTGATGCTTATGCTCTTATTTGTAAAGATCAATGTTCTAAGTTATATCCTAGATCAAAGAGATATGTCTTTGTTGGTTATGGTGATGGAGTTAAGGGGTACATATTATGGGATACTACAACCCACAAACTCATCATAAGAAGAGATGTACTATTTGATGACTCCTCACTCTTAAAATTAGAACTAGTAGATGTTGAAGTGATACAAGAAGAGGTACTGCAAGTTCAACAAATTCATTTGGAAACTCATCCATCTTCAGAAAGGGAGGATCATGAAGAAGTTCTAGAAGAAGAATACGAAGATGCATAAAATATCAAGGAAACTGAGGATATGCCTCAACCATCTCTAAGGAGATCTACATGGGTCAAGAATCCTCCTACAAGGTATGATGATTATGTTTCATCTGTGGCTTTGGTTTCTATTGATGGATAACCTAGTTGCTATCAAGAAGCAATTAAGGTATCTGAAAGTGATCAATGGAAAAAAACCATGAAAGAAGAAATGGATGCCTTAGAGAGGAATAAAACATGGGATTTGGTAGAACTTCCAAAGGACAGGAAGGTTTTCAGCTGCAAGTGAGTCTACAAACTAAAAAAGGGTGCCGATGATAAAGTTGAAAGGTATAAAGCAAGACTGGTAGAAAAAGGGTATTCTCAAAAGGAAGGTACTGATTTTCATGAAATATTTTCACCAGTTGTGAAGCTTGTTTCAGTTCGTGTTGTGTTAGCACTAGTTGCTTTACTTGATATTGAGTTAGAGCAACTAGATGTTAAAACAACGTTTCTACATGGAGATTTGGATGATGATATATATATGGAACAACCAGAAGGGTTTGTTCAGGATCAAAATAAGATGTTTGTTTGCAAACTCAAGAAGTCATTGTATGGCCTGAGGCAGTCTCCCAGGAAATGGTACAAGAAGTTTGATTCCTTCATGGCGAGCCTAAATTTTACAAGAAGTGAATATGATCACTGTGTCTACTTTAAAAAGTTGGAAAATGACATATTCATTATTTTGGTGTTATATGTTGATGATATGCTTGTGGCAAGAAAAAGCATGATCAAAATGACAGGTTAAAGGCTTAGTTGGCTAGGGTGTTTGATATGAAGGATTTAAGAGAAGAAAAACAAATCTTGGGCATGGAGATACACTGTAATATGAAAAATGGTATGCTATGGTTATCACAACAGAAGTATGTGGAGAAAATACTTATGAGATTCGATATGAATAATGCGAAACCTGTATAGATCCCTTCGGCTTCCCTTTTTCCCCAATATGTCCCATCCTCTGGTGCCATAACATGGTTGGGTTGAATAGACGAGGAATAGTTGAGTCAGCTACAATTGAGTTGATTTTAAAGAAAAAATTATTGTTGCATCTAATCAAGTTGACATTCCCCAACAACTTGTACATGGTTCCAATGTGAACTCCGCTCATCAAAACCATCACTCCCCTAACCATTTTGCACGTATCCTTTTGAAATAAAGTGTGCGCACATGCATCACTCATTTTACTGACATATATTAGATCTATTTCCAAACCCTAAATATGTAGCACAATGGGAAGAGTTCTACTCCTCCCATCCTATTGAATCAATCAGACTCTACCTCATCCAACAATTTTGGTTGTTGAGTCGGCCCCCAAGAATACATCCCCCCTTCATATTTCTCATATTCACAGAACCATTCCCTATGAGGTGTCATATGAAAAGATACACATGAGTTGATCAACCAAACATCATGCTCCGATTTGTGTCAATAGTTGCTTTCTAGAGCTTAATATGAGGGAAATGTGTATATGTATATGTATATAGATATAAAGTAATTGAAAGTAAAAAAAATCTTATTGGGCTGATAGGTGCTTCCTACATCTCGAGGGATGTGTTTATACATCTTAAGACGAAGAAGATGTGTAATGTTGGAATACTGAGAGGGGGGGTGAATCAATATTACCCTTTTTTAACAATTAGCAATTACTTTTTATATTTTATTGATTATCACAATGAATCAACAATGAATTCTATGAAAAATCAATTATATAAATATATTTAACATTAATTACAAGGTTTTTATAAAGAATAGTGAAGGACACCAATCCTCTTTAGAGCACCAACTCTAGGAGACACCAATCCCCTTCTTCAGGGCACCTACCCTAGGAAGCACCAACTCCCTCGTCTTTAGGTAACAAACCCTAGGAAGCACCAACTCCATTGTATTTAGGGAACCAACCCCAGGAAGCACCAATTCCCTTGTATTTTACAATTTGATTAGTAAGGATATGAATCCTTCCATGCTCCTACCTTCCATCCTCATTGCATAAGTATCTTCTGCTTTCCTTCCTGGAATTTGCTTCTGTTTTTGATCTTCTGATCTAGACTGTAGAGACACTTTCTTCTGACCACACTTACTCATTTATATAATCTTCAAACTGATGTGAGATATAACATATTGTGTCCTCTTATTTGGATCATCGCACCTCTTCATTTAACTTAACCATAATCTTTGCGAATGAAGCATAAATCGAGTTCTGCTGAGGTGCTTCCTTCAAAACATTACATATGACCGACAACGCAAAAACACGATTTTATCAACTTAAGAGATGCCTTTATTTCAAATTTCCCGAAACAGATTTCTTCGAAGTAGATTAGACGATCATTATTCGTTCTTCTGTTAGTCGCACGATCCTAGTTTTTCGAGAGGTTTCGAATAAATCAACGATTATGACTTTAATCAAGAGTTGAGATGAATGACTCTCATTTAGTCCGGGACTTCGGATATTCCACTTACACTATCCTTCCACTGTACTAGATCAACGGTCGAGAACGCTCCTGAAGTGTCCTTTAGATCAGACGACTCATGTCCATTTCAGGATTTCAGCCTTCAGGACTTCAGAACTTGTCATTTGTTGGTGGTGAAACTCCCGAAGTAAATCTCTTGGAGTGACGTAACTTACCGACGTCACTTATTGACATGGCACGGGTCGAGTGGCAGCCACGTGTCACTCAGATTCGTGATTTACACGTACCTGAAATGTCAATTTCATCTTGACACTTGTCATTGTCTGACTATGCCATGTGTCCTTGCTGATGTGGTCTTCTAATGTAGATCTCCCGATGTGGCACATATTCATCTCCTTGATCTAATAGTCAAAATACTATCTGAAATGTATCTTAGATCGACGACTAAGAGTGACTTCAAAATTTCATCTTTCGGGACTTCGGGTAATTTGATCTCTCCACTTCACAATTATTCCGAAGTGAGATTCCCCGAAGTGTAACCTCCTCACAAATTTTAACCCGAAATGAATGATGTTCATTGATCATGATCTTAGATCGACAGCTCGATCTGTCTGTGATGTTGCTTTGCCTTGGTTTAAATCCAACGACCCTTCATCTTTGCTTATCCTATCCTTCCACTTTAAAATGATCTAATGATTGTCGGGTATTCAGGTATTCGAGATCTCAGCCCTTTCTAATCCTATATTTCCACTTAAAGTGATCCAACAGTCGAAAAGGCTCTTGAATCAGATCAACGATCAAGGGTGATTGCGGGGTCATCAACTAGCACGACTTTTAAGACTATCGTCGAGTTCCGCAATGGAAACCGCTCGTTGGTAGTGGAACTGATGCCAACCGTAGATCTATTTGGCGAGTGACCATCAAAGGTCGATGTGGATTTCAGAACCACAAGTTGCGAGTGGTTTAATTCATCACCCAGCTCTGCAATTGAGGTTATGCGATTGTTAGTGGATCAACCACAGTCGTCGAACTTTGAATCTATAAGATCTGAAGGTCTAGACTAATTGCGAGATTGGAACTAGCATGTCATTTAATTCTCCTTTCACTCTCCGCAATCTATCCCTGTTGTTGATCTGGTGCTTGCATATCCAACAGTCCTAGTTTGTCCTATGGGGATTTCGATCTCGATCACGTTTCTGCACTGCGCTTTCCCTTCTGAGCTTTATGTGCATCATCGACTGCTGACATCAATGACAATATGCCCAACATGTAATTCCTTTAGTGTTTAACATGGAGTTGACACTTGGCATTTAAAACAATATTTCAATGTCCATATTAAGTAAAATATTTCAATATTAACTTTATATAGAGAGAAGATTTGAGTGTAATTTTTTTTTTATAGTTAAAACATTTCCATGGTTTGTTGCTCAATATGAGGAAGATGTGTAGTTCCATCACTACTTAACATGGAGTTGACACATGAGATATATATGCACATACACATGAGAATAATGTTGAAAACGTGCATACCAATTTCCCATGTGGTTGCATGCACATAAGCTAAATTTAGATTGTGCATGCATGCACAGTTCAATGAACAAGTTGTGTAACAGATGGATAAGGTTGTAATGAGTTTTTTTAACTGTATAACTGATCCTATATAACAAGCATACCTGTAGAGGTGTAGAGTGAAATACAGTGGAGTACAATGTGTATGAGAGGAGAGGATGGTTGTATGCATGTGTTGGCTATTGTAATTCTCCCTTGAATAATAAGAATACTGATTATCATTGCCTCGTGGTTTTTCCCCGTATTGGGTTTCCACGTAAATCACTGTGTTAGACTGTGTGATTGTTGTTCTCAGTTTATTGCTTGTTTATGCTCTGTTTATGATTCCACTGCCCAACAAGTGGTATCAGAGCATAAGGTGAGGAAGCCATTGCACTAGTGAATTGGATTTGTAGGGTAATTTCTGTGAAACAAGGTGAAAGTGATTTCTGTTTTTGGGATGCTTTTCTGGTGAGGCAGCCTACCTGTTGCACTGCAATTGTGACTGTAAAAGGAAGTGGTGAGCCCAAGAGAAATATTTAAATATTGAGTGGCAATTAGTGAAGGGAGTGATAATCGTCTAATTGATCTCCGTGGAAAGTCGTTTGTCTGCGTATGAACACGAGTTTTGGAAAGTTGTTGATCATATTTTTTCTTGGTATGATACCCGTGGAATTTGTGGTGGATCACCTATTTGGTGCACAAAAATTCACATAGATGCATAAAGCACGAGGTATGGAAGCATGATTTTTTGGTTTTATTATGCACAAGAAGTATCTTTTAAGAGGACCGCCTTGATGAGGGTATGCTTATAATAGGGTCGAGGTATTAAAGTTGTTTTTGAATACATTACAAATTGCTTTAATAAGTAAATGGGTGGATGCCATATAACATTATTTATTTAATATGTGTAACCTTTGTTTAGTAAAAGATTTAATGGTTTTAAGGCAAATATTTTAAATATTTTTACTTTGGATTAAACTTTTAATTATTGTTTTTTGGGTTCGTCCTTGAGTAATCTAATTCCTCCATATGAAGGCTTAGTATTATAAGCTTGGTTTGGACGTTTTGGTTCGTGCTAATGGTGAAAGTGTAGAGTTCTAAGTTTGAGGTGGAGAAATTAAGCGGCAAGAATAACTTTGAGCTATGGAAGCTCAATATGTAGGATCTGCTTGTGCAACAAGGATTGAAAAAGGTGTTGGATGGAAAGGCAAAGAAACCGACAAGCATGACAAATGAGGATTGAGAAGATCTGGGTGTAAGAGCCCTTAGTACCATTCGTTTGTGTCTGGTAGATGAAGTGTTTTTTAACATCACTAGAGAGGAGACAACAACAGGTTTATGGAACATACTAGAGATTTTGTATATGACAAAGTTCTTGATGAACATAATCTTCTTGAAGAGGCAGTTGTATATATTAGAGATGAAAGAAGGTACAAAAATTGTTGATCATTTGAATGTTTTCAATACACTGATTTGTCAATTATCTAGTATGGAAGTAAAGTATGAAGATGAGGACAAGGCAGTTACACTATTGTGTTCATTTCCTGCGTCCTGGGATCATCTAATCACATCTATGTGGTTCAGCTCAACATATGTCATTGATTATGACATTGTTGTGGGAGCTTTGTTGTCTGAGGAGGAAGCTAATTTAGTTGAAACAAGTTCAGGTTCTGGTTCATGTATGTTTGATGAGGTATTGTCTATTTGTGATGTTTCACATCAACATCAACATTGGTTGTTATATTTTGGTGTGTCCAGCCACATGTGTCTTCATAGAAATTGGTTCTCAACTTACCAATCTATTGATGATGGTGTTGTTTTTATGGGAAATGATTTTTCTTGTAAAATTGTTGGGGTTGGTAGCATCCAAATTAAAAAGCATAATGGTACTATAAGAACATTAATAGATGTGAGGCATGTATCCGATCTTAGAAAGAAATTGATATCTTTGGGAGTTCTATATTCAGTTGGTTACATGTGTACAACTCAAGGTGGAGTACTGAAGGTGTCCATAGGCATCTTAGTAGTCATGAAGGCAAAGAGGATTAGGAACCTTTATCAACTTGAAGGAAGGACAAAAGTAAATCAAGAAGTGGTAGCATCTAAAGGTGCAAGTGACTTTGTTCGTTTATGGCATCAACGTTTGGGTCATATGAGCGAAAAAGGGCTTAAGGTACTGGTTGATCGTAAGTCACTTCTAAGTTTAAAGTTTCTGAATTTGATGTAGACAAAAGTTTAAAACATGAAGACATATAAGCAAAGGTATCCTTGATTACATTCATTTATATGTTTGGGGACCATCCTCTAAAGTTTCTTTTGGAGGATCATCGTATTTTGTAACATTTATAGATGATTACTCTAGAAAGGATTGGGTCCATTTACTTAAAAGAAAAGATGATGTATTTAATAATTTTAAACAATTCAGAGCTTTGGTTGAAAAGAGCACTGACATGTCAATCAAGTGTTTAAGAACAAATAATGGAGGTGAGTTCACATCTGGGGAGTTTGAAAACTATTTCAAGGAAGATGGGATCGAAAGACATAAAACCATGGTTTACACTCCTCAACAAAATGGTGTTGCTGAACACATGAATAGGACTATTCTAGAGAGAGAAAGGATCATGCTCATTAATACCAAGTTGCAATAAGAGTTGTGGACATAAGCAATTCTTATAGCATGTTATTTGATAAATTGGTCACCATCAACTGCAATAAACTGTAAGATTCCAAAAGAGGTATGGACAGGTCATTCGTGTGATTATTCAAATCCGAGAATATTTGGTTGTGATGCTTATGCTCTTATTTGTAAAGATCAATGTTCTAAGTTAGATCCTAGATCAAAGAGATATGTCTTTGTTGGTTATGGTGATGGAGTTAAGGGGTACATATTATGGGATACTACAACCCACAAACTCATCATAAGAAGAGATGTACTATTTGATGAATCCTCACTCTTAAAATCAGAACTAGTAGATTTTTGAAGTGAGACAAGAAGAGGTACTGCAAGTTCAACAAATTCATTTGGAAACTCATCCATCTTTAGAAAGGGAGGAGCGTGAAGAAGTTCTAGATGAAGAAAATGAAGATGCATAAAATATCAAGGAAACTGAGGATATGCCTCAACCATCTCTAAGGAGATCTACATGGATCAAGAATCCTCCTACAATGTATGATGATTATGTTTCATCTGTGGCTTTGGTTTCTATTGATGGATAACCTAGTTGCTATCAAGAAGCAATTAAGGTATCTGAAAGTGATCAATGG
>SNQJ01S0226403.1:4480-14614 GCA_010110895.2 Picea sitchensis | reverse complement strand
AACAAAAATTCTTAATTAAAGTTGCACAAAAATAATTCTTTTACAATTCTCAAAAAATAGGGTCTTTCCCAAAACCATCAACCCTTTGCACAAGGTTGATCTCCCTATTTATAAAGGATCACTCTACTAAAAATAACTGCTAAAAGTTGTCTTAAGTAAAACAAAATTGACACGTGGCAGACTTTATCTCCTTTTTCTCTTGAGATCATTCGATTTTTTACTGTAGTGGATGATTTCTCTCATACTCCGCCCACTTGAAGAAAATGTCTTCGCTTGTGTTTGCATAGGGAAACCTATGTTGATCCATTGGTGTGGAGAAGACTTCCTTTATCTCCACTACTCATTCTCTATACCTGATGAGCTTGAAACTTAAGCATTGTAGAACTGCGAGGGCTTTGATTGGGTGTTCCATGAACTTCTTTACTTGACCTGGAGTCATACTTGAAATCTGTGAGATCTCTGCCTCCCATGTCGAGTCTTGCTCTGCATGTCGTTTGACTATGTCATTCAAATCAACGAAATTTCCTGGTGGGTCGAATTCTGGTAGGCCAATGTTTTCCATCTCTCGATTGATCTTCTCCCAGCTTTTCTCGCATTCTCCCCACCTTTCCTCTATCTTCTGATGAGGTTCCTAGACCATACTCACCCAATATTTAGTTTCCTTCCTGGTTCGAGAGATGTTGCTATCCATCAGTACTCGAATGTTGTGCTCTTCTGAGTCTCAGCCTTTATGTACCTCGTTGATATAGTCAATCCACTCTAAGGCTCGATGTGCCTTTTCATACCATCTCTGCACGTCTTTACAATTTTCCAGCCCCATGAGAGTATCCTCTTGAGATTTTGTTCGTTTTTGAACTGTGCATACATTTCTCTGAACTCACTCCTCAGGAATATTACTTCCTGCATCAAATCTTGATAATACTTCACTAGATGGCGTAGATGATCCAACTCCTTCTTTGTGGCTGCTAATTCCTTTTCATCACTTTTCAATCTATCCAACGTTGCATAATTTGTATCCATCCCTGCCCCGATCACCTCAATTTTCTTATCATTTTATGTGCTGAGAAGTGTTTATCCTATGGTAATGAGGAGTGTTCTATCAAGCATGAGACTCCTTTTCTTGGTTTCCATTCTCATCACAACTTTCCTCTTTCTATCATAAGTGATCGCTTATATGTTGATGACCTCATCCATTGGCTCAGGAATCTATTGGTCTCCCCAGGACAGAGTGTTGCCTGGGATTCCTATTGTATATATGTGTTCTATGACCACCCCTTGTAGTTCTTTAGCAGGGGGAAATTTTGTATGTCCTGGTGACTCGACCTCCTGATGGGGTTCATTGGCTGGTGGAGTCTCGGATTTAGATGGGGAGAGGGGAAAAGGATCAACATTTAATTGAGGATCGACTATTATGATGTCGATTTCTGATTGTTGTGTTTCTTCTTCCTATTCACCAGAGCCCAACTCCTCCTTGGAGCTGTCCATCTTAGGATGAATTCCTGATTGGTTGAGAAATTCAGTGTTTATCATGTTTCTTTGCCACCTTCTTAGGGAATTGAGGTCAAATATTCAGGATTTAGAGCAGATGCTTCCCCTGGTTCTCCCTCCTCTGTGATTGGTACTAGAGTTATGATCGAAACCCCTGAGCTTTACACGTCATTGTATATGGTAATTAGGTCTATGAGGACATCAGACACATCTATCCCACTTGATGTTCTTGTTTCCCCCAACTGCATTGTAGTAGCGATCGATGAACTTTCCTGTTGTGACATGATGCCTGAGTTTTATAGATGAGTGGTCTTCTCTAGTGGGGTTGACTCTCAGCCATCTAGCTCTTCTCTGATATTGATCGTGTCTATCGGGATGACTCTTATGGGTTCTATCAAAGGGTTCAACTGGGGATAGTTTTCTAAAATTTGGATGACTCTTTGGGCTTCTTCTAGTGGCAACATCCCTCTCCTCCGTGCCTCTATGGCTTCTACTGCTTTGTTTTCTTCCCTAAACCGGAGGGCTTCTTGAGTTGTCTGTTCTATCATTTCAACCTGCTCATCCATTGTCATGGCTTTAAATCTCATCATGTTGGGGTTAGATTTTCTCTGGAGCACCTCCTCCTAGTCCCGAGCACCTTCTGTTAATATTTCATCTTCAAACTTTTCATGGGAATACAACCAACATGAAGACACTTGTGATGCATGCTGGGGTACTAGGCCCTTTAGGTAATGTTTGTGAAATTGTACTGTGGGAAATCTATACTCCAACTGGCTCAATCCCTCTTTTTTTTGTTGTGCAGTATCTTTCACCATGTAAAACCCTACATGAAAGCCATAGGGTATGAATGCTCTATTTTTTTCCTTCACTAGAGTGGAATTATAGCCTTATAGAATGGTTTGATAGTATATTTCTCCCACAATGAACCTATCTGGGACATGAGTGGGGAGTAAATGTGGACCGCCATTGGCCCCAAACACTCTGATGTAGGTGGTGGTTTCTTTCAGGTACCGGTGGCCTACTTTGGAAATCATCTTCTTGGATGTTGTCGTAAGACTTGGGCATTCTTTCTTAAAAATAATAAAATAAACTCGAGCTATAAATTCATCACATATGAGAGTGTAAGATCTCTTTTACCTGTTCTCCCATAGAATGTTGAAATAGGCATGCACGGGTAGATCTACAACATGCCAGTTCAGATTCATGTATGTGAAGAAGTTCCTTGCGCAAATCATGTACATGTAGATTCATGTATGTGGAAAGTTGGTGTTTCTTCGTCCTTTGGCGTATGGGATTGCAGTATATTGGTGCTCATTTGTTTCTAAATAATCACTCCCCAATTGAATCTGCTACTGGAGATTGCCACCTGGGGGCATCCAAGCTTCAAAAAACTTGGCGTAGTCCCTCTCCCCATATAATCGAGAGATTAGAACCATCAGATAAATATATGGCTCTCTAAGATTGCTTGTATCGTACTATTCGTTGATCTTGTTTGTAAACTTCTTATCCTCCTTGCACCATGAGGCCATCAATATGTTGGTGTCATGGAACTCATAGAATTTTACCACAAAATCAATATTTAACCTTTCCTCCGGGTCTCTGAGTTTGTAGTATTTCTGGACCTCTATTGGGAGAAAAACCCCAACACATCCGCCATTTTCATCATTTACTATGCATTTTTTCGCATCCTTTTGGTTTATTATCCACTTTCGAGTTTCAATGCAAGGCAAGACCGGTGTTCAACATGCTACCATGTGTAGGCATGATAGCCAAATGTTTGGGAATACTTAGTCATCGAGCATTCTAACATCCAGGTCACTGTGTGGTATAAAATCCGGGTAATCTTCCCAGATGATCCTCTTAAACAAATCTCCCCACTGTGGGTGCATCACTTTCGATCCAGTACTCGCCTCTGTGTCGTCGAATGCAGGAGGTTGGGAAAACACATTTTTGGTGGTCGTTTGGACGATTGGATCCACTTTAGTGGGAAAAATGAGTTGTCTAGCAGTGTCGGGTGAGGATCCTTCACCGACCTCCACTTCTTTCAGTTTTGGTGCTCTCGGCGAGCGCATGGTTATTGGATTCCTTAGAGGAATTTTCCTGCACAAAGAACAGAATGAGATACCAACTTGTAGAAATGATACTAAAAAATAGAAAATCGTGACTACCGAGATGATACAAATGGTTCATACCTCTTCTTCACACAAGATTAACCTAGTTTAGAATTCTAAAAATTGCATGTGATCTATTGAAATGCTTTCTCGCTCCTTCGACTGCTCTGGAAATGAAAGACTTGGGTACTCGATGCAACGTTCGAATTAAAATTTATAATTTAAACATGGAGCATACTTACCTTGTCGCGTCAATTCTTGAATTCAAGGCGTAAATGAAGTCTACACAATCCATCACCAAGATCCGAATCATGATCGAGATTAAATGCAAACGTAGGCTGGCGACGCAGGAGCGGGGTGCTATGTAGTTCATAGGCAGTTTCAAAGTCCTATTATTTGGTCAGTGCACGAGTTAGTAACATGTGTTAATCAACGCATTAATTGGCCTATTAAATAAAAAATTCCGATCTTATTTTTCACCGAAGATGTCCCATCCTATCGCTGATGTCCTATCATTCCGCCAGTTTAAACAAGTGGATCAGTGTCGGTGATTTTCTTAGACAACGTTCATTAATTCCTCTTTTAGCGAAAGCTCCGATGCTGACCTGGACTGGCATACAGTGATGACATGGAAATGTTGACCTGGAAGGGTGATCATGACACGTGGCATTTGATTTTGGATCCTCCGTTAAAATTTTCTTTGGAATCGGGTATTTTCTTTAGACATGGCTCTAGGAACCTCAGCCTATCCTTCCGATGTTGACGACATGTCGAGGATCGATGATCAGTGAGTCTCTATGTTTATTACTTCATTATTTCATCCCTCAGAGTTCGTCGATGTCGATAACGTATTATCGATCGACAATCAACACTCGGGGTTGTGTCGAAGTAAATAATTTCTACAATTTAAGGTTTCCTTTGGACATCACCGACCTCGAATGTATTGGCGATCAGTGATCGGAGGTTCATTATGTGTGTCGATGTTAGCATTTTCATTTTCGTACCTCCCCGATGCTGATGATATATCGACGAGATTTCAAAAATTTATTTGCAAGACATAATCAGTGATCGACACTATTCTCTTCCATTCTCTCGATGCCAATGATACATAGGTGATCGGTGATCGACACTTTTCATTGTCATGTGGTCAATTTTACTATTCATATTGTGACGGTGTCGAAAATGGGTGCATGGCTTAAAATTCTAGCTATGTATATTTAGTTAAAATTTCGAGTGTTCCTTAGAAGAGAAGTTAATATATTCATCAAGTCCAAACCAATCCGAATGTGATCGATGATAAAACATAAGAACAAAAATCTTAATGATCCCTATACAGCTTACTCAATTCAGGAAAACAAAGTGGTACCCAAAAGAGAAAATTATTCACAAAGCTTTTAGGGTGTGTTGAGTGCTCAAAAAATGGAGATTCTCTAGGAGAAAACATAATATTTTTTCTCCTTCATTCGGGCTTAGCTTATGCAAAAGCTGGTTGAGAAACTAACTGGATTTGCATTTAACAGAGCATTTCCTATCCATGCGCACACAAATTCTCGAGTTCGTGAATCTAGATCCACCTATGGAGTTCAACCATTTTCCCACCTTCGCTCCTCTTTACCATGCCCCATGCCCTTCTTTGACAAGAGATGGGTAAGGCATCCACTGGCTTGAGGCCATTTTTTGTTATTATTGTTCCCTCGCTGCAGTGTTGCTCCGCTACCAGTGAGCATCCATAGCCCTGGTGGAGTTATCTGCATACCGTCTCAGACTTTGCACTCCTTTTAATATATCTCATTTTCTTCTGGCAGAAATTCCATGAGTGAGTTAGAGAGGAGGATGTATGTTATCTGCAAGGCGAAACTATTAAGGCAAAATCCTTCCTAGCTCTGTCAAGAGGTACATGCGATCCTTTCCAACTAGCCATTTTTTCCTTTTGGATTTACTAGACCACCAGGAAAATATTTCATCACTTACCAAGGTCGTATTCTTTGCAAAGACAAGATATAGATCTTCTTTAAGAAATTTGTGTTTTCCCAACATCTCTTATGTTGCACGTAAGTGTAAGTTAGGAGCAGAGTTTGCTTCACCATATTTATTAATTTCAGCCACTGCTTCACAAAACACAACTTAATTACAAGANACAAGATATAGATCTTCTTTAAGAAATTTGTGTTTTCCCAACATCTCTTATGTTGCACGTAAGTGTAAGTTAGGAGCAGAGTTTGCTTCACCATATTTATTAATTTCAGCCACTGCTTCACAAAACACAACTTAATTACAAGAAAATATCGAGCAAAAGAAAAAAAATAAAAAAAATAAGGAGGAGTTTGCAATCGGCCTACCCTAAACCTACACACTTCTCCTGATCGAAATATATGCTAAAAGAAAACATGAAAAGACTCACATATTTTTTTTATTTTTATTTTTAAGAGATGTATTGTTTTAAGGCTTGACCATTCACTGGGAGGGTGTCAGGTTCCCCCCTCATATTTTGCAACTTGTATGTGCATGCCCCAATTTTCTTTGATACCTGTAAAGGTCCGAGCCATAAATTTTGAAATTTCGAGTGTTTTCCTTTAGACTCGTTTGCTTTATCCCATTTCAAAACTAGGTCCCCTACTTCAAAACTTTTTTCTCTGGCCTTATGTTTGTCAAACCATCTTTTAACTATTTGTTGATGAGCGGTGAACTTAGCCTTAGCATTTTCTCTTTCTTCGTCTAGCATGAGAAGGGTATCAATCCTTTGTTGTAGAGTGGATGAGGGCTGACCTCTTGATGCCTGGGCAAGCTGTAAATATGGAAGATACAAGATGTTTGGCAGAATGTCTTCTTGCCCATATACTAGAAAGTACAGAGAGTATCCTATGGCTTCTTTAGGTGTAACTCTATCGGCCCATAGCACGTTATGAAGTGAATTATGCCAATTCCTTTGATTTTCAACAATTGTCTTTTTTAAAATTATTACCAGGTTTTTGTTAGTTGACTCTGCTACCCCATTCCCTTGTAGATAGTAGTTTGCAGAGTATCTTATTATGATCCCCTTGTCAAGAGAGAATTCGTTCAAGCGTATGGAAGAAAAGTAGGCAGTGTTGTTAAAAACGAGGATGGAGGGTAGTCCAAACCTCCTTATCAGATGTTGTTCTAGAAATGGTATTACTACCTTTTCATTAATGTGTGTGAGAGGGATAGCCTCTGTCCATCTTGTAAAATAGTTTGTAGCAGTCAAGATATATTTATGTTGTTTCGAAGAATTGAGAGTAATTTCTCCTATGACGTCTATTCCCCATTGCTTGAATGGTTTTGATATAGTCACCGGATGGAGTGGAATGGTTTCTCAGTTTTCCCTACCGGAGCTCACTTGACAAGTTTTACATTTCCTGGCATATGCATGAGCATCCCTGAACAAAGTGGGCCAATAATAGACAACCCTTAATATTTTATGAGTCGTGGTTTCTCCTACAAAATTCCCACCTGCTGGGCCATTGTGGAGTTCTCTCAACACCTTTTATGCATCATCTTATTCAAGACATCTAAGAAGTACTCCATCATAGTTTACACAAAAAAGCACATAATTTATTAGGCGATATTGAATGGATTTTAACATGAGGGCTCTCCTTTCTCTAGGGTTTAGATTTTCGGGACAAGACCCATGATGTAGGAGATAAAATAGGTTTCCATACCAGGATTCTCATCCGGGAGGTACGTATAGGGATTCGTTGCACCATAATGATAGCTCATTTTCCCAACCGGGGTCTTCTGCGTTAAGAAGATATTGGGCCTTAGCAGCTAGTTTACACAATCCTTGTCCTTTGACTATTTTGGCAGGTTTTATGTCTAGATCAAATTCCTGAACGAATTCCATCCAATTCCCCCTCCTTTATCCCATCTCCTGTTGGGTGAATAAAGATCTAACTACGGGGTGAGGGACTATGACTTTGGTGTGATTCTTCAAGATATAGGATCTGAAATGTTTAACTGCTTTATATACTACGTAAGCATGTTTGTCTATAGAAAGGTAGTTTAGTTAATCTCGTTGAATATTGGTGATCATAGAGGATATTGGTGCCTCATTGTTTCCATTTTCCTTTTGGGTAAGTATTGCAGCCAAGGATTGGTCAAAAGCAAAGGTATAAAGGAAAAAATCCTTTCTAAATTCAGGGCTTCGCAGCACTAGTGCTTGGGATATTGTACTCTTGATGTTATTAAAATATCCTCTCCTTTATTCATCCCATTTAAACTCTGCATCCTTGTGAATCATTTTGTGTAAAGGTTTAATAGTTTCAGTGAAGTCAAGAGTAAACTTTCTCACAAAATTGATCTTTCTGAAAAAGGATTGCATGACCTTTTTATTGTTTGGCAAAGGAAGTTGAGATATTGCTTTTATCTTCTCAAGGTCGATGCTAATTCCTCCTTGAGATATGATGTGACCTAATAATTTTCCTTCCTCTACAACAAAGTTGGTTTTCTTGGGGTTCAAATATATCCCATATTTCATACACCTTTCAAAAATCTGAGTCAAATGTTGAATGTGGTATTCCTTGTTTTTTGAGTATACTATTACATCATCTAAATAGACTACCACACACTTGTTAATCAATCCTCGAAAAGCTATGTCCATGGCCCTCTGTAAGGTTTCTCCTGCGTTAATCAACCAGGAGGGCATGTGTTTATAAGAAAAGGTTCCCCACTTGGTTCAGAAGGTAGTTTTTAATTGATCATCTTCTGAAACCAGGACCTGGTTATACCCCAAGAAACCATCTAGGAGGGAAAAATTTCAAAGTCGGATACCGTTTGTAGGAGTTGTTCCATGGGTGGGACTGGGTAGTTATATTTTTCTGATGCTCTGTTAAGGTTTCTGAAATCCACACATAGGTGGATCTCCCCATATTTTTTCCTTGACAGACACCAAATTGGCTACCCAGGCAGAGTGTCTAAACTAAAAAATAATCTTGGCATCTAACAATTTCTTTAGCTCTTGATACATCAGAGGTTACAGAGATGGGTGGTACTTCCTGATTTTTTGTTGGAATGGTTTTACTCCAGATTTTAATGGTATTGCGTGTTGGATAATGCGAGTGTCATAAGTTTTTAATTCTCGTTAGGACCATGAAAATACATCTTGATATTCTTTAAAAAGTTTGAGATAAGATTTCATGTCTTCTTTGGATACTTTTTTTCCTAGATTTACATTCTTGTGGTTTTCGGTAGTTCCTAGGTTTATAATCTCGTATATAGGACACGAACTCCCTATTTTTGCATTATTTGACCCTCTAAATCTTTCCCTTAGGTAAAAAATGTTCTCCAAATTGGCCACCCCTTTCGGTATCGTGTGAAACCTTGGTTTATTATCAGAGTGATATGTTCCCTTCTTTTCTTCATGGAGATTTGATTTTGTGAGTAGTTCTTGGAACATTTCTTCATTAATGGCCAATCCTTAAAATTCTCCTGGTTAGTCAGGAAATCTACAATCTGTTCATCTCCTTCAAAGACTTTCTAGTTAGAAATGTTGTTAGGCATCGACAACTTGTAGAGTAGTTCCACTGTGAACCTGGAGGCTTCATAATCTTCTAAAGGAGATAATCACGAGGCTGTGGTGGCTAAGGAATCAACAAGAGTATTCTTTGTCCTGGGAACAACAGTAATGTTGAAGGACTCAAAATTTTCTATTAGTCTGTGTACCTCTTGTTGGTAACTTCTCAAGTGAGGTGAATTGAAATAGATAGTATTCTTCACTTTCCTAACGATAATTCCAAAGTCTCCAAAAAATTTCAGTTCTTTAATGTTTAAGTCTATGGATTTCCTCAGTCCATGAACTAGAGCTTCATATTCCACAGTGTTATTGGTGCATTCAAATTCTAGTTTGCAGGATAGGAAGTTTTGATTCCCCTTTGGGTCAATGAGAATACATCCTACTCCCAACCCTTCTTGTGATTTGGGTCAATGAGAATACATCCTGCTACCGACCCTTCTTTTGATTTAAACCCATCAAAATATAATGTCCAAACTTCTGAGAATAATTAGGTAACTTCTTCATGCCTAGTTATTTTCTCACCTTCATCTTCCTTGTTTGTTTCTCCCAATAGAGGATCCTGACAGAAGATTCTTTCTTCTTCGGCTGATAGTAGATTTACTTGAAAAATCATTTTGGAGTTTTTAGTGAGAGGTGCATCACACAAGAGAGGGGCAAAATTACCGAAATCAGAATCGCATGAGTAGTTTCCTAACACATGGAAATATGTCGACGAGGGTTCGTTGAAAGCTTCTAAATCGGTAACAGTGTGTTTGAGATATCTTTCCCTATTGATCCTAATCATGTTTGTATGTCCCTTTAATGCCAACCCAATTTTTTTTCGATTGCTCTTAAAAGCTGCCTACACCCTTCGTCGTATTACGAAAAATCATTGTCGCATTGTGCTAATGGACATTCGTCTCATTTTTGCGACCATTACAATTAAATTTCGACCCAGTTTTCACAACTGCAAGTGTGAAAACACTTCTTTCGTTGATTAGATTATCGTCGTCTTTGGTTGATACTTGA
>SNQJ01S0226402.1:1385-14614 GCA_010110895.2 Picea sitchensis | reverse complement strand
AGGTGACGTGAGGGAGTGAGGGGGGTAGGCTTAGTGGGGATAGACTTAGGTTTATGTTGGTTAATGTTTTGGTTTTTATTTGTTTTTATTAATATTTGTATTATATGTTTCATGTGTTACGTAGGTTTGTGTATTTTGTTTTATTGTTTTATTTTTAATGTTTTATTTTATTTATTATATTTGTTTTATTATATAATGTTTTTTTATATATTTTTTATTTTAATATATTTTATTACTTTTTGTTTTTTAATGTTTTTTTGAATGTTTTTTAATATTTTGTTTTATGTTTTGTGTTTATTTTATTAATTTATTTTATTTAATGTTAAACTAGCCTAGTTACTAACTTAGGTATCAACTTAGTTAATAACTAATTAATTAATAATTAATTAGTTATTTAACTAGTTTTTTATTAATTAATTCAACCTATACTAACTATATCAATACTTATTATTATTTTAATCTAACTAACCTATTGTTCTTTTTGTTCATCCTAAGTCCATTTATGCAGGGATGGAAGGCGGGAAACGTAGTCGATGGGGCAACATGACAAGGGAGTGAGGGCGCAGCATGGATGTAGGATGCAATAGGGTGATAGGGGATTGAGCGACAAGAATGGAGGGAGGAAGCAGAATCACCTGAGCCATACTTCGTCATCACGGGAGAGACGCCAAATCAACAGTCGAAGAATCGATTCGCCTATAACTATAGGACCCCAACACATCCATTACTCCATTTGAAAATAAAAAAAGTTTACAAAAGAAATAATATACAAAAGAGCAAGGATCAAAATCCTCCTCTCCATTTCTTGTATCTTTTTGGCTCTGAACTTTCTCATATATTTATACAATGAATGAACAGTCTGGGCATCCCTAATAATTTATGCCACCTGAAATTTTCCTCGTAAAGAGACACCAATATCTCTCAAATCATGCATTGTTTTTGGAAAATTCTCACGTGTAAGCTAAATGGGTCCATTTTGGAGATGCGTTTTCAACCGTTTCTTTATATTTCTCATGGTTTGAATGAAATAAATCCCGCAAAATCGTCTGTCGGTTCTTGATGCATTTCCAAATTTTATCTGTTGTTGCTCATAAAAAAATTTACAGCAATCCAATATTATTTTTGGATCAATAATATTGAACGTATTTAGATAATAAAATCAATCCATGATCATATCCATACCAAATAACTGATAAAAGAAACCTGTGAAACAAAAAGAAACCTAAAAATTGTGAATAAAACAAAATCTAGAACAATAAAATTAAAATGAATTTAAACTAACTATAAGTTCTAAACAAACATTGTTTATATTTTTCTTTCAAATATGATCTTAAAATTCTAGAAGCTTCGAGTTGATGGAGAGGAGAAAAATATCAATTTTGGGTTTTCACAAAATCAAACAAATGATAGATAATTCTTTTTTTATTTTTTTATTTATTTTTGAAATGAGATGCAAAATGAAAAAAGAACTTAATTAAGTAATCCCACCAAATGATTTTGTGAAAATGAGAAACCAACCAAGATATTATTTGATGAAGTATTGAACCCATTATTCAAAATAGTCAAACTTTCTAATAAGAAAAAGAATGAACACATAATCATAATTTAAACAAAAGTAAACAATTGATAAAAATTAACGTTTTTGTTTAAATTGAGATTTCTATGCTCGTTTCTAAAATTCGACATATACTCTTGTAATGAATGTCTCAAACTATAGTGAATGTCTTAAGTTTGTCTCAAAGAAAGCCAAGGTATGGAACTATTTGAAAAGGTCGATTCTATAGCTCATTATAATTATTAATATTCTAATGGGGGCCCTTTAAATTTTGTAAAAATTTAGGGGGAGTTGTTGGGGCCCAACAAACTGTGCGCTAAACAATTTGCTACGTGTTGTGTAGAGCACTTCACTGTGCAAAGGATTTTGCCACGCAGTAGATTACGTCGCGCAGTGGATTTCATTGTGCAATGGGTTGTCGCGGATGGGATGTTGTCACGCATAGGATTTTGTTGCACAGTGGATTTCATCATGAAGTGAATTTATTCATGTAGTGGATTTCATTGCGCAGTGGGCTATTGCACATCGAATGTTGTCACGCATAGGATGTTTTCACGCATAGGATGTCATCGTGCAATGGATTTTGTCACGTAGTGGATTTCATCGCGCAGTGGATTTCGCCACGTAGTGGATTTCGCCGCGCATAGGATGTTTTCGCGCAGAGGATGTCATCACGCAAAGGATTATGTCGCACAGAGAATGCTTTCACACAGAGGATTTTCCTGTGCATAGGCTACAGGTCACGCTACGCAAATGACTAGTTTAGTGGTCAACTTCAAGATCACTTTCTGACCGACAGGAGAGGAATTTTGAAAATACCCGAGAGGGTGTTTTTGAGGACAAACAAAATAATAAAAACCTCTCTCATATTTAAAAAAAAGTTTCATATTTTTGGAGATTCGAAGGAATATTTGAGCCCCATTTTTTAGTTTTCATGATTTCCTATCCAAGACATGTTTTTGCAATGCATATTCCAGCCAATTGGAGATGAATTTATAGAAACCGAGAGAGGTTTTTATTTATAATAGTCTTAACTTAAAATATGTCTCTCGGTTTCGTAAAAAAGGTTTTTATTAGTGAGATATGATTTCATCATTAACGCCTATTTTTCCAGTTCGTTGCGCAATCTAATGCATTTTTTGTTGTAGGTTATTGTTGTGTAGCAGACTTGTTGTGCAATGGTGACAGAGTGTCCAACAATGCACATGATGAATCATCACAACCATATGGTCTAATTTTGATCATGATCAATGATTGTAAAGAATATTTCGGTACGATTATGATTTGTCAAAGTTGGGTTTTCTATTTTTAGTGAATCCGTTGAAGTTATTGTTCTCTTTCAAAGAAAATGGATCCATGATTCTAGGAGGGAGTATTTTGACCCTAGCAACCAAGGGTGACATTAGTTTTCTATATATGGGGATCATTCTCATGTAAACAGGTTTTTTTGGAAAAATTAGTATAGACAGTGATTATTGAATGTAGTTTGAGTTCGATCGAAATTTAATGTAAAAGTCCTGAAGCTTTGATCAAAAGATTCTAATTGTAGTAGTTGGATGTATTCTTTCCTTTCTTTTCATATGTACTTCATGTGTTCTTTATTATATCTATTTATGTCTGAATAGGAACGTAATTTTGAACTTGGGATTCGTTGTGTAGTGCCCTAGGATTCGCGTCATTCAGACAAACTGTTTTCCTCTAAGTTAATTCTGAATTCATCCTCAGAGGTGCTCTGAGCTACTTCATGTATTTTTATCCCCGCCACATACAATGATTTTAAACTGAATATTGTTACTCCCTTAGCCTTTATCCTCTCAAGTTCAGTCACCGAGTCATTTGTTTCTATCGTTTTCTTAAACCAAATCCATATCCCAAGGTCTTACTCTATTGCATCAATATAACCATAAATTTATTATTCAAAGGTGTTAAATCTAGCCGACATCTCAAAGACATATCCTGTATCAAGACAAAGTCTCCCTAAAGAGCCCCCTCCATGTCCGAAAGGCTAGTTTTGGGTCTCAAAGTTGTTTTGTAGATTGTCTATGTCATTCGTTTCTCAGCCAAATGAAGTTTACAGAGTGCTAACACGGGGCAACTTGTCTTGTTTGACACAAAGGATTCTGTTGGTTTAGGTAGAGGATATGTCGGAGGCTATGCAGCGGCAATTGGTTGGTGTTCCCAGAGCTTGGGTGTGACTCTTTCGATGTCTTGAAAATGCCATAGTTTGTTATCATGACACACATCTGGCACCACATACATAGATATCATGGCTTTGTATTATCGGTTGTATATGTGTATTGAGGGTGTTAACCCCAATTTTGTACTATAAACATCATATTTTTTGAAATATATAAAACATGGTTCTTCGGCTTTACTTATGTTACAATGTGTACATTGATGAGAATGTTTTATTTTCTTTATTTATGTGACAAATTCCAATCTAAAACTAAATTAGGATATGCATCAGATACATAATTAGAACTCCTAGGTATGTGATGATAAGTAATAAAATCAAATTGTCATTCTAAAAGGCGTACCTATAGGAATTGTCAAAGTAACGTAGGGTCACGCACATGGTAACTTTCGTTCAACTAAAATACTACTAACTGGGAATCCAGGCGAACCTCCAAAGAATGAATACCATGTGAAATGGCATCGTGCAAAATTTCTATAACGGTGTTATATTCGAACACATTATTTGTGTATGGCCCTAGGCATACGCCACCTGAAGACACCAGTAGGCCCTCGGATGAGTAAACAACCCAAGCGGAGGAAGCCAAGTTATGTATATGATGGTTGGATCCGTCTGTGAATCCTAAGTAGATTGAAGACTCCATTGACATCTACCAACCAAGGGAAAACTTGAGAAGCAAGGTGAAGACAAAAAATAAAGGGAAAAGATATACACACTAAATTACATTAGTACACAAAGAGTTATGCCCAAGCTTGGGGCTCAAGCGTAATATATTTTCAAGTAGAGCCCATTCCTAGGCTCATCCAACATGTTCTCTTCATAATCTTCTAACTCATAGGCTCTTTTTTCTAAGGCATGTCGCATGATATAGGGACCATGCCACATGGGTTTGAACTTGTCTTCCCGGGATGGCCCTAGGCATACACCACTTGAAGACACCAGTAGGCCCTCGAGTGAGTAAACAACCCAAGTGGAGGAAGCCAAGTTATGTGTGTGATGGTTGGATTCGTCTGTGAATCCTAAGTAGATCGAAGACTCTATTGACATCTACCAACCAAGGGAAAACTCGATAAGAAAGGTGAAGACAAAAAATAAAGGGAAAATATATACACACTAAAGAGCCAAAGAGTTACACCCAATCTTGGGGCTCAAGCATAATATATTTTCAAGTAGAGCCCATTCCTAGGCTCATCCAACATGTTCCCTTCATAATATTCTAAATCATAGGCTCTTTTTTCTAAGGCACATCGCATGATATAGGGACCGTGCCACATGGGTTTGAACTTGCCTGCCCCTAATGGTTCTTTGGCTTGATCATATAAAAGGACCAAATCACCCTCAGCATATAATCGAGGATAGACAAACTTATCATATTGGACCTTGACACGTCTTTTATTTTCTTCGATAGTCATAGAAATGTCTCGACGTTGCTCCTCAAGGCTCTCTAGGTGCACGAGGCATCGTTTGAGATCAGAAGTGTCAGGTAGGATCGCAACTACCAATATAAGAGAAGGCATTTCACATTCAATAGGTAGGATTGACTCCACATCGAACTAACTAGAAAGGATAAAAACTAGTGCCAGTCTTGACCAAGGTTTGGTATGCCCAAATTGCGGGATATAGCATGATATTCCAGTAAAATTTTCTCTGGCTGTCAATTTTCTGCAAAATGGTCTTGAGAGACTTGTTTACAGCCTCTACATGTCAATTTTCTTGGGGGTATTATGGGGAAGAATTAAAGTGATTAAACCCCCTATTGGATGCTATCTCTTCCATCATTTTATTCTGAAAGTGACTGCCATGATTAGTGACAATCTCACTCGGGATTCTAAACCTGGCAATAATTTGATTGAATACGAAGAAGGCGACATTCTTCCCATCGAATTTTACTATAAGCATGGCCTCGGCCCACTTACTAAATTAGTCTACTACCACGATAATGTGTTGATTCCCCCTAGCTGAAGTTGGGTTGACATCTACAAATTCTACCCCCCACTTGGTGAAAGGATCGACGATAATGACTAGATGGAGAGGGGTTGGATGTGAGTGAATTTTCCGAGTGAACACCTAGCAGGGGTGACACTTCTTAACCGCTTCTATGCAATATTTAAATATAGATAGCCATAAATAAATGACTCATAAAATTTTATGGGTTGTCGCAAGCCTGGATAGATGACCACCACAAGCCCCACGATGGCAATCATTTAGAACTGACTCAGCTTCTTTGTGAGTTAAACAAATATGTAGGATATTGTCTATTCCTTGATGATATAGAGTGTCATCGACGATAAGGTAACTCTTGGATTGGTATCATACACCTTGTCGGTCATCTCGCGAGAAATGTTAAGGGAAATTCAAAGTTTGAAGATAGAGAACAATGTCTCCATACCAGGGGTCAAACGACGAGATAAGGAAAATGTGTTCATCAGCAAATGAATTAACATGAATAACATCCTCATCCAATCGTGGGAAGTTGGATATTAACTCTGCAAATACTAGTGATTTCATGGATTTCACAGAAGCAAAATCAAGGTCAAATTATTGTAAAATGACAATCCATTTATTGTATTTCCCCCCTATGATACACCTAATAAGGAGATATTGAAAAGGATTTACATAGGCCACCACAGTAGTTTTTCAAATCAATATATAATGGTGTAATCGTTGGACTGCGTGAACGGCATCCAAAGCTAGTTTTTCAACGTGAGAATATTTGAGCTCAGGACCGACTAAGTTTCAACTAATATAGTAGATGACGTGCTCATGGAGCTCATCATCCTCCTGAACCAAAACCATGTCAATCGTCTCTTCAGACGCAATGACATAAAGAAAATAATCTCTACTGTAGTCAGGAGACTTTAGCAGAGGCATCGATACCAAATCTTTCTTCAAAGCATCGGACTCATGGGCTCCCTCATCCCAAATAAAAAGGGTGTCCTTCTTCAAAAGATGCATGAAACCCTTAGTAATATTGGCATAGTTTACTATAAACCAATGTAAAAATTTATCTTTCCTCTGTAAACCTTGAAGTTGTCGAATAGTGCGCGTAGAAGGCAATCGAATTATTGCCTCAACCTTTAACATATCTACCATGATCCCAGTCTCAGAGACTAAAAATCCCAGAATACGTCTAGACCTAACACAAAATATGCATTTATGAGGGTTCAACTAGATTCGATAATGATGACATCTTTCAAAAACTAGCTGAAGGTGCTTAGGATGATCCACTCTCTTACTAGAGTGAGAAGCAAGATTGTCAGGATAAGCTTCGACTATATTCCTAAGATCATGGAATGAGAAGGCCATAGCACGTTGGAAGGTTTCTCCGACGTTTTTAAGGCCAAAAGGCATCTTTCGGTATGCAAAAGTACCCCAAGGACAAATAATTTTTTTCTTATGTTGATCCTTGGGTTTAATTTGAATTTGGTTATATCCTAAAAATCAGTCCATGAAATAAAAAACTTCGCTTCCCACACACTCATCGAGAATATGATCGATGAAAGGTGTCAGGAAGCTATCTTTAGGACAAGATTTGTTTAGGTCATGATAATCCATGCATACGCAGATGGTTCCTTGCTTATTATTTACAGGAACAGGATTGGATACCCATTCAGTCAAGGGCGTTGGGTAGATGAAGCCATCATTAAGCATTTTCTCTACCTCTGCCTTAATAAAGGAGGCCTTCCAGGGATTGACAGCTCTAAGACATTGTCGAATAGGCTTAGCATCCAAGTAATTTTTAATCTCATGTTCGACAATTCGAGGGTCAATTCCTGGCATCTCTTCATATGACCAAGCAAATACATCTCAGAATTCCTTGAAGAGTTCATTGTAGATCAGAATTTCTTCTGGCGAACAATCTGCACCGATGTGTACATTTTCAATCTTGCCAGGGGTACGAGAGATATTGATCGCGACGGTAGAGGAGATACTCGCCATATTTCCTTCGGCATAAATTTTGTGCGTATCAAGCAGAACTACGGCATGACCGACTATCTCGCTCAGAGTAGATTGAAACTCATCTTGTTTGATTCTAGAAATATCTGGGAGAAAATAATAGCAATGATGCATGTCAACCCAAGGTTTGTCATAACCATTCATGGTTTCAATGATAGATTCATCTAAGGGAAAAGTCTCATCGAGGAAGTCATGTGAACAAGATGACGAAGTTTCCCACATGAGTTTAAGAACAGGATCCTCCTCGTCCGTCTGTGAGGTAATAGGATCGGGATTGGAGAAAGAGTGAAGAACAGCTTCATATGATATCTTTGTTGTTGATAGTGGCATGGACATTCTAGCATGTGACTGACCTTCACACGACGCAGTCAAGGAGGGAAGGGTCCAAGGATCGTTAAAATAGGAAGTGCAGAAAGGAATAGAACTATCTAACGAAATGGGCCTACTGGACATGGCTTAAACATGGTGAATCAGTGCCATGAAGTCAAAGGTACCCATAAGGGATGAATACATTCTGACACAGATATTCTCAATTGTCGGCCACAGGGATCGACGGTCCAACAAATGCACTGGGGATAGTATATGCAAAGGACAACTGATCGATCATCACGATCTTCCCATCGTGAGGAAAAAAAAGAGTATGAAAGATGGATGATATGAAAGAAGTCATATAATAAGTCCAATTGTGTCCTAGTAACAAGTTATAATAGAGGGGCACATCAACCACCTTGACATCCACCTCTACCGTCTTCCCACCTAACTGGACTAGAAAGGAAGGAATAATACCATGAGGGCGGAAGGAATGACTGTCAAAATCAGTCAACATGGTCAGATACTGAGAGAGAGTCAGAGATCCGAGAGCTTTCCAACAGACCAGGGACATCACACATGTTCTGCGCCTTCATCAACAATGGTACACTTGATCGTATACTTCGAGTAACCTACGTGGATTTGGAATGCCACATGGTAAGGCAAGCGAGGCTTCACATCTGTGACGTCAAACTTGATAAATTTTGATCCATTGGGATCTAGAGCTCCTAACATAGATAGTAAGGCATTCCTTTATGAAATACATGTCTAGAGTACCTCCAGGGTCTTCATCGCATAAGGGGTTTGACCCAGTTCCTCAATAATAGAGTAATTTTGGGTGGCTCTAGCATTAGGATTGTGGGTAGAAATTTTGAGTACTCCTTTTGAAATATGAGGCAGTGGCTCTATTTTTCGATCTTCAAGGTTGTCTCTAGAGGAGGAGGAGACTTTAGACCAGGTACAATTTGTGGAGAACTGTAGTCGCGAGATCGGGTGGCTACATTAACCTGATAATTGACTATATTGATGCACAAATGGTCATCGTCTTATGTCGATGGGTTTTGAATCCCACCCGCCACATTTCTGACAATCGAGGAGCTCGAGGTCATGTGTTTTTTATGTGGGAAAGGATTCGTCAGCACGGTAGGCAGTAGAGATAAGAGCCTCCCAGCTTCCGCGAGTTTGGGGCATAAATAAGTAAGTTGATCTTTTGTACAAATATTACAGGGAAATTTCACCTTACGCATTTCTCTCTTTCCCTCACCAGCATTATTATTCATACTCTCATTATTAGCATTGTCCTTGGATTTATTATTCTTCCCAGCCTTACGATTATTCTTACGTCATTTCTTCTTATTCCTGCTTGGTTGTTGGTTACCATTTGGGTCGGTCGACAATTGCATGGAATTTACATCTACCAACTAAGTGGGATTGGAAGAAACAGATGAAGTGTGCCCTCATGCAGACTCATTTAGAGACAACTCTTTCAAATGGCTTATCACTGAGTCTTTGCATTTCACATTGGTGGAGCCTACAATGACATCAACATGAGGCCCAGGATTGTGTCTAGGGTCATAGTTTGACCTCGGTGCATCCAGAAGAATCTCGTATAACATGCCAGACTGAGCATATATAAGATCTAATTGTTGGTCTTTGAAAATCACTTCTTCCTCAGATGTAACCCCAGATGTGGCAACATCCTTTGAAATAGGAAGTTGTAGAGACTTAAGGAACCACTCTATCAGGAAATCCGGGGGTATGAAAGTCTTGATCAACCTCTTCCATCTACGCCACTCCTGGATGTGATATGATATATGAGTGTCTTTGTCCTGGCGTAAGCTCGACAGAAGTTCTAGGCCAACATCGTAACGAACCAAAAATTGGAATTGGTTAAGGAAGACTAAAACCATCTGACTAAAGGTCATGTATGCCCCCCTAGGTAGCTCAATATACCATTTTGGGGAAACCCCCGTGAGGGTGCGTTGAAACAATATTAACCAAATGGAATCATCATTAAGGGAATTTGAAGAGAACCATAAGTGAAAGGTGGTAACGTGATCACCAGGATCCTCTCCATTCTTGCCTTCGAATTTTGGAATATCCAAAGGAAACTTGGTGGGAATGGGGGGCCATGTAGGATCATGACACACAGGTTCATTCATCAACTTAGACAAGTCTGGCAGATTGAGCATGGCTAGAAAAGGGAGACGGGGTTGCGGCATCTAGCCCCAAGCTCCCTGAAAAGATTGTGGTTGGGGAATTTCAGTCCATCCAGGGTTTTGGTAAGCACCATGGCCCTGTCCAGGATTGTAATACCCTCCTCTGGTATTATTCATAAGGGGTTGGTTGGGAATCATTCCAGTAGGAATGTTCTGATGAGGGTTATAAAAGCTTCCCCTAGCTAGAGTGGCTCCGGGTTGGGGGTTTACCAAGGTGTGAAATTGACCTCCTCTAGGTGTGAATTCAGAGGATAAAGGTGGGTTCGTAATGCCAAATGTGTTGGTCATAATTGGCACTGAGGAGGTGAGAGTAAAGGATGTAACTTGAGAAAAATCTTGTCTATCAGGTTGGTTACTCCATCCAGAAGAAACGGGATTAGATCTAGGGTTAAAAGAAGGAATGCCTCCCGTGATAGGTCTTGTTTGAGGGATTTGATTTCCACCAAACGAGAATGGATTATAAGGAGTAGTTGTGCCCCCAAGTCCAACGCTAGCATTAGGGTCAGTGGCTAGGATGGAGCTTGAAAATTGTGATGTAAAATTTGGCATACCATAGAAAAAAGGAATAGAGGCCATTGGGATGGATTGAACATTATAGCTCAGTGAGCGACCAAGAGACCCAAAAGGGTTCATGGCTATAGGTTTAGTATTCACTATAGGACAGGCAACAATGATGATAGGTGCCTATGGTACTACAACCATTGTGGTTGCAGGAGTCTAATGGGTACCATTAATTATAGTAGGTATGGGAGTCAAAGGGCTCCTAGTATCTTGATGACTCAGTTCAATACCCATCCTTGTAGAATCACAAGTATGATAAGTAGAGGTGTGTGTACCTGGAAAAGACTCAAAATGTGGTGGTAACTGTAACAAGCAATGAGACCTGTGGGGAGGAAGGTATGGATCCATGATGACTTAATATTCAAGATATAAGAAACAAATCCTAATTCCAACTAGTAATCAAAGAGAACACCAAAAATAACCAAATGACCAAAATGCACACAAACAGGACAAAGTGGTTGAAAGGGACCTCCCTCTCTAAAGTAGGTATGCCTCTCCCAAGAGGGGCTTGAGATTTCACTGCTAAATATTGGAGGAAATAGAATCAGTTATAAGGACCCTCGTGGGATTAACAACCAGTCAGTCAGATCCCCCCAGAGAGGTAATCCTCCATAAAGGTTGTGTTTTGTTCAACCCTTATCTGACCCAGGGTACCTGTAGAATAACCCCTGCAAGTAACTTATGTGGTACCTAAGTCAATCAACTAATCAACCATTGTATAATCGATGCACAAGTGAACAGTCGTAAGTCAAGTCCACCGTATGGGCAGGGTAGCATAGCCCGAAACCTTGAAATAATCGCCTCTCACAGAGGTAAGGGCACTAGCAAGATCCCCATATACAAATAGATCCCCAGAAATATATTTGATGTTAAGAAGGTATCAGCGGGATATCCCTTCAACCGACCTCATGCTTAACTATGGTGTAAGCGAAGCCTCCAAATATTACCGATTATACAATGGATTTCTCCACTCCCTTATTCAGACACATATGTTGATTTAATAGCCTTGGAGAATTTTACTCACAAAATCCTATTCCAAGGCGCTAAATCCTAAGCTAGTTTGTCCACCCTAGAAAATAAAATTGTTACTAATCAATTTTAAATTATAGTGTTAATTTCAATGGCCTTGCTTACTCAAAAGGTGCGGTCATGAAACTAGTGATGTTATGACTCAGCAAGTAAAATAAATGAATATGAATACAATGCAAAGTCCTAACTTCAATTTTCAATAAATGATATGCTTCAAAAATACAATTTTCAATTCAATTTTGCAATTCTAAATAAAAATGCAATATTTCTTTACATGCACTAAGATAAATGACAAAGACTCAAGAGATCAAAATGCCAATCAATGTAAAATGCCTAATATTTTTGTATTTTCAATATAAGAGAATGAAAATGCAAGGACTGAACATCAGCTTGATATAAAGACTCTACTATTTATAGATAGAGACAACCCAAGTAGGATATCAAGGAGAAAAACACTCAGTCGAAGATGCAAGGAAAATCAAAACAAAAATATGATGAGAAAGGCACCACCCAAAAATTCAATCAAAGATAGGTTTCCTATCATTCCACAAACACTTAACCATCACCACAAAGATCCAAGAAGACTCAGCAATCATCAAAACCTACCCAACAACCAACAAACCCAGCAGTCAAGTAACAAAGGTCGATGTACGCAATTGTTCAAGGGAAAATCACATATGTACGCAGCTTGCATAAGTACAACACATGTATATACGCTATTGTCAAGCAAAAACCTATGTATATGTGTCAAAACACAGCTAGGCTAAGGAGAAGGCTGAAAGAATCAGACCTAGAGTGAACGGAGGTTGTCAAGTAATCATATGACAAGAAACTCAATATGAACAAGATAAATCTAAGGAGAAAAACACTCCAAACCCCAAAATGAAGATTCAATCCCCAGTATGGTCGCCAATTCTGTTACGAGGAAAATCTCTCTATGGATAGGGTTAAACCACAACAGGCGAAATGACTATAGAAATCAACTCTAATCTCAAGTATGATATATAAAGAAATATGCTAACAAGACAAGATAAGAGGCCTACCTTGTCCAGACATTCAATGAAGCCCATCGTTGAGTACTTGACCCAAAGAAATATACCTACAACTAGTCCTCAACAACCAAGCAACGCAAGCATATGGTGATAATATATAATGTTAGCACATTTGATAGCATAATCCATCAGCATTCATAAAAAATACTCCCATGGAATAATAATTCAAATATTTGTGAGATATTAATTGGATGAGAAAAGAGTATTTCTATTAAGATGTGATCAGCAGAAGTGAATGATTTACAAACTTCTTTGTCGGAATGGTTTGGAACCGAGAAACTAAGTTCCTTCCAGCTGGGCCTCCACCACTTCAATCCTCCACCAAAGGCAAGCTCATATAAGAGAGACAATGA
>SNQJ01S0226401.1:1505-14614 GCA_010110895.2 Picea sitchensis | reverse complement strand
ACACAATCCCAAGAACTCCACAACAAAATGGAGTTGTTGAGAGGAAAAACAGAATAGGGCAGGAAATGGCCAGGTCAATGATGAATGAGAAGAAAATTGGCCAAACCTACTGGGTAGAAGCAATACACACAGCAGCCCATGTTCTTAACAAAGCTCACCTCAAACCACAAAGTGACAAGACATCTTATGAACTGTGTTTTGGGAGACCTGCTTCAATTAAACACTTCAAAGTCTTTGGGAGTAAATGCTACATAAAGAATAATGATGAGAACCTCGGAAAATATGATGACAGGGTTGATCAAGGTATCTTCTTAGGGTATGCTACAAATAGTAAAGGATATAGATTCTATAATAAGAGGTTGCATAAAATGGTTGACTATATTGATGTAAAAGTTGATGAAGGAATCCCAGCAAGAGAGATGTACAGTAATGAGCCTTCTACAGAAGACATAGCTAAAGCTGAAAATGAACAGGTCCAAGAATCAGAAAACGAAGACTCTGAATCAGATGAAGACTCGGACACTCAGAACAGACTCAAATCAGCAGTCAACCTCAAATTCCTCCTCCAGAATCATTCAAAAGAATTATCATGTAAGTCAGATAATTGGAGAAAAAGACAAAGGTGTACAAACCAGGAGAAAGCTAATCAAAACCACCGAACAATCTCATATAGCTTTCATATCCATGCTGGAACCCAAGAATTTCAATGAAGCCAGCAAAGATGACCACTGGGTTAAAGCAATGAATGATGAACTTGATCAAATTGAGAAAAAAAATACGTGGGAGATGGTTCATAGACCTGAAGGTAAAAACGTCTTTGGCTCCAAATGGATCTTTAAGAACAAGTTGAATGAGCAAGGACAAGTTGTCAGAAACAAAGCAAGGTTAGTATGTAAAGGATATGCTCAGATAGAAGGACTAGATTTTGATGAAACATTTGTGCCCGTAGCAATATTAGAAGCTATCAGAATGTTTCTTGCCTATGCTTGTCATAAAAGGTTTAAAGTCTATCAAATGGATGTCAAGTCAGCTTTTCTAAATGGAGATTTAAATGAAGAAGTCTATATGGAACAACCAGAGGGTTTCAAACTATCTGATAACCCTGACTTAGTATGCAAGATGAAGAAATCTTTATATGGATTAAAACAAGATCCTCGTTCCTGGTATCACAGACTGGATACGTATCTCAAAGACAAAGGGTTCAAGAGAGGAACAACTGACAACAATATGTATATTAAAACAGAGGATAACAATTTGCTCATCGTATTGGTCTATGTAGATGACATCATTTTCGGATGTAATAAGGATCCATTAATACAATGGTTTGCTTCTGCCATGGAATCTGAGTTTGAAATGTCCATGATAGGAGAACTGTCATTTTTCCTTGGTCTGAAAATTACTCAAAGGTTTGAAGGGATGTTCATTTCTCAAGAAAAATATCTAAGAGAAATGTTGAAAATATTTCAAATGGAAGACTCCAAACCTGTGGGTACGCCTATGGTTATTGGATGCAAATTAAGAAAGGATGATGACTCACCTGATGTTGATCAAAGTTCATATAGATCAATGATAGGCAGCCTATTGTACATCATAGCATATCGCCCAGACATAATGCATGTTGTAGGAATGGTAGGAAGATTTCAGTATGCACCTAAACAGAGTCATTTGCAAGATGTCAAAAGAATATTAAGGCATTTGAAAGAAACAATGACTTATGGTCTGTGGTATCCCAGAAATCAGAATTTTCAGTTAATTGCTTATTCAGATGCAGATTGGGAAAACTATGTTGAAGAGAGAAAAAACACCAGTGGAGGAGCATTCTTCCTGGGTGACTCATTAGTAGTATGGCTTAGTAAAAAGCAGGGTTCTATTTCTTTATCAACTACAGAGGCAGAGTATATTGTTGCTGCTACCTATTGCACTTAGGTATTATGGATGATTCAGACACTTTCAGACTTGGAAGTAAAATACGTTGCACCAATCCCCATTCATTGTGACAACACAAGTGCCATCAGCGTGTCTAAAAATCCTATATTCCACTCCAAGACCAAGCATATTTCCATAAAATACCATTTTCTGAGAGAGCAAGTCACTAATCGGGTTGTTCAAGTTCAGTACATTCCAACCACAGAACAAATAGCAGACATCTTTACTAAACCCCTAGCTAAGACCCCTTTTGAATATCTCCGACAGAAGCTAGGTGTCATCCCATTTCACACCTAAGAGAGTACATCCTGTTAGGGAGATTCTTGTATTGATTGCATATCTGATACCTCCTAAAAATACTGCAACAGCTCAGGGGGAGCGTGTTTTCTTTGACATTGATGTCGAAGGGGGAGAAAAGAATAGGTCTGGGTGCCTTTGTTGCCATCAATGCCAAAGGGGGAGATTTTTGGCATGTTTTACAAGCAGTGTATGCTTTTCATTGATGGAAAGTATAGCAGCGATGATGGCTTGAGTACAAGAAGGATGTGTCAGGCGGGCTCTAAAATTCTTTTGGGAAGACATTGCAGAGCAAGCTCGACAACACCAGAGTATGCAGCGATGGATCTCATTGAAGATTTCCTGATGAACGTCAGATCTAAGCCCGAGGCCCGACCAACGTTGGATCCAGGAGAACTTACACGCTCTTTAATGAGCAAGGTGAAATGAGAAACCCTGAAAAATCACTTCAACAAAGACTCTATTTTGGAGTTTCGCTTACCGGGAGATGGAGAAGTCAAGAGTCGAGACTCTCCAACACAGGAGTCTCGAAGTCGCGAAATTGCGAAACAGACGCACCACTCGAAGTATTGAATACCGGGATTTCGGCTACTGGGAGATGGATATGTCAGAGACTCTCCTCAACAGGAGTCTCGAAGTCGCGAAATGTGAAACCCAAAAATCACGAAATAGGTGCATCGCTCGAAGTTTCGGCTACTATAGTTTCAGATACCGAGAAATAGGGATGTCACGGACTCTCATTATCAGGAGTCCCGAAGTGTCGAAATGCGAAATCCCAAAACCCAAAAGAAGGCACATCACTCAGAGTGTTGGATACGAGGATTTCGGTTACCGGGAGATGGAGATGTCAGAGACTCACATCATTAGGAATCTTGAAGTGCCTAAATGCGAAAACCCGAAATAGGTGCATCGCTTGGAGTGTTGGATACCGATATTTTGGTTACCAGGAGATGGAGATGTCAGAGAATTTCATCAACAGGAGTCCCGAAATCGCGAAATGTGAAATGGCAAAATGATCTGAGTCGTTGGTTCAAGGAGATCGTGGACCATTGATCCAACTCCATTTCGAAAGTATTGGATACCAGGATTTTGGATACCGAGATATGGAAATGACAAAGACTCTCATCATGAAGAGTCCTGAAGTCACGAAACTCGAAGTCGTGAAATGAAAAAGACTCCATACCGAAGTTTTGGATACCGGGAGTAGGAGGAGTCAAGAGTGAAGACTCTTCATCACAGGAGTCCCGAAATTGCGAAACTCGAAATCTAGAAATGATAAAGACTCCATACTGTAGTTTCGGATACCGGGAGTAGGAGAAGTCAAGAGTAAAGAATCTTCATCATAAAGAGTCCCCAAGTTGCGAAACCCGAAGTCGAGAAATGATAAAGAATCCATACGAAATTTTCGGATACTGGGAGTAGGAGAAGTCAAGAGTAAAAACTCTTCATCAGAGGAGTCCCGAAATCACGAAACCAAAAATCGCAAAATGTCACAAAAAAACTCTGTTTCGGAGTTTCGGGCACCGTGACATGGAGAGTCAAGAAACTTCACCTCAAGAGTGTCGAAATGATGAAATGCCGAAACACGAAATTACGAAATGTAGTTTTTAAATAAGGCTATGGTCACAGCCATTGGTCACATCGGTGAGAGATAGAAGAAAGAGCTAGAGAAACCAAGCTCCATTTCGGGGATTGTGACATAGAGCGTCGAGACACTTGATCACACAAATCCCGAAATGTTGAAGAATGGAATACCGAAATGAACACAAGACTTAGAGAAGTTAATCCAATGGTGCAGATGAAACTGAAGAAGATCGGAGGGCTACTGTAGCACTTCTCAGTGTAACTGCTAGAAACCACTGATGGTTTCTGCCAAAGGACTTGAAGATACTTCGGTGTGATTTCCAGAGGAACTCAAGGTTCACAAGGAATTTTCCAGTAGGAGAAAAGAATGTTCGTGGAGGCTATTGACAGTTGGAAGAGCATTGGAGCCATTAACTACGACAGAGAGGTTGAGGTCAACTGCAACAGAAGATGAAGAATCTCAACTACCTATGATGTGAAGGAATTTGATCATGGCACCTAGTGATGATGGACACATGGGATTAACAAACAAAGAAGTTGAAGAGTTACCATGATGAACAGGCAAAGCACTCGACATGTAGAGCATGCAGAACCACTGGACACAGGGCATGCACAAGATGCACAGAGAGCATAAGAATGTGGAACAAGAAGAAGAGAGCAGTTGTTGTGGTGGTGAGGGATGCATCTGTGAAGAAGGAGGTGGAGTGCAGTAGCTGAAATGGACAGAAGACAAAAGGTGCATTGAATGGGAATTGTGCAAAAAGCACAAGAGGCAGAAGAACAGGAAAGTGCAATGGAAACGTGCAGGAAGACAGTGAGGAAGACAGAGCAACAAAATCTTGCAGAACAGTGATGAGACTGGTAAGCTGTTGTTGAACACTATATCACTGTAATAAGTCTCAGTAATTCATGTTCATAAACCAGGGTGGTAGGGAGGTGCTAGGGAGGTGCTAGGGAGGATTGGTGTCCTCATAGGTTCAAGTGTGTGCTTGAACATAGGGAGTTGTAGCTTCCTTCTAGTTGGTGCTAGAGAAACCAGGGAGTTGGTGCTTCCTTCTAGTGGGTGCTAGAGAAAACAGAGAGTTGGTGCTCTCAGCAAGTTGCATCTTGCAAAAATAGAGGTTGTAGCCTCACAATGAGTTGGTTCTCATATGTATGATAATGTAAAGAATGTAAATAATACTTAGCATATAAAGAAGAAGAGGTTTTTACCCTTTATGGATTTCCTCGAGAAATATTTGTCTCTGTGTATCTCTTATATGTGACTGATGTTGAATGTGCCATTGATTATTTCTCTGCATTACTGTGATCATCATTGAGTTCCCTGTAATGAATTTAAAAGAAGCATAATTGTTTAAGCACGGTAACAACTGATTCACCCCCCCTCTTAGTTGTCCAACACCCCTCACTTGTAATGTCCCCAAGGTCGAGCCCTGTTGTAAATCATGTTTATGAAATGAATTGTAATTATGTTTTATAGGTTGGTGATCCAAGTTAATATAAGTTGGTGGTCTTATGTGATTATTAGGCTAGAAAGCCTAAGTGTTGAAGGCCAAGAGCCTAATTTTGTACATGTATCTATGCACATTATTAATAAAAATATAAACACCGCCGCGTGCAGACTGACCATGATGAATGAGTGATGGGGGACTAATCTTCCACAGAGCGGGCAAGGGATTAGGGTCTGGAAGGTGGGAAGAGGGGCTAAGTGTTGAGCATAGGGACTTGAGTCCTTGGGAATAATATTTTAATATTATTCCAAAAGACATGTGAATAATATGTTTTATCCTAAGTTATTTTGGAAGGACAAGCAACTTCCAAATGGAAGGAACGCATGTAGTTGCATGGGTGACAAGTGTCAACCCAGGCGCATGCAAATAAAATGGTTGAGATGAGTCGTGTTGGGGGTTCCTCCTCCATTCCATCGTCGATCGTCTGAACATGAGTCTCGTCTGACCTCTGCAAGATACCCTCGTGTAATTCTGAAACTGGGGAAAAATGTCTGTGTTGATTCCTAAGGAAGCCGGTACATTCCTTGCCTAAATAGTTTGAGCCTGTGCATGGGATCTCTGTACACCTTGTGAAATTCTGAAACAAAAACCATGAGTCTATTTTGTGATTGTTGAGCCTGTTTGGGAAGCTCGTGTCTGTTTTCCCAGTTGGTTGTTGTGGCCACGCAGTGCTGGACTATGCATGGCTTACTGGCCAGTGTGAGTTTGTGCTTAGTCTGTGTGTAATCTCTCTCCAGGTGAGGGAGGTGATTATTGTTGGAAGAGGTAGGGTGTCAGACCTATGAACAACTCTCTCCAGGTGAGAGAGTTTGCTAGGAAGTGGTTTCTTCCAGAGAGTGTCCAACACCAACTTCGGGCTCTAAGACTTCCTGATCTGGGCTGTTGTCGAGACCTAGAGGGGGAGGTGTAGCACCGATGAACTGTGCTTGTGAAGGTGTATACTCCCGGGTGGAACAGGCATGTGGGGAATGAGAGTCTGAGAGTAGTCGGCGTAAGATGGCATCCTGGGAAGAATCCTTCCAGTCATTCTGTGTTGTTTTCCCTGTAACCTCAACCTAGCCTAGGATTCCTTGCCTTGGGGTGGAGCTTATTCCTAGCTTGGGGGTGACCCACTGCTAAGCTTGATGAGCAGCGTGGTCTAAGGCTGGGAGGTTCGTGGAAGGCCTGCACGTGGTTGGTGGAATTACCACCGTTTCAAAGATAAGTATCAGCTTATGTTAAATGTTATGCTTTGCATGCCTGTGATGCTTATATTTATCATGTATTCTATTGTGCATACGAAGTAATGTTAAAGCCATTGATTATTTATAATAGCAGTAATTCTTATGGTTACTCTGAGTTTAAATGTGTTTCATTTGCTTAAATGCATGTCTTATATATAGAATTAAGTATGAGATTGTTATTCCGCGAAGTAGCGTCTGCCCGACTCGGAATGGGGGTGTTACAGAATGGTATCAGAGTGCTACAGTATGGAAAGAGTGTTATAGTATGGTATTAGAGCCAAGGTTTCGACACTGAGCCTAGATGGGCCAGTTGAGTAGTCTTTGGACCGACGGTTTGAGGAGAAATTGTGTCTGGAGGACCAATTTTGGACCTTTGAATGCTACTGAGTGTCAAGGAGTTACTTGACCATGTTACCAAGCTCAGGAGGTGTAGCGGTGTTATGAAATCGCAGTTGGGGTGGAATCTAGCCACAAGGAGAGAGGACTCCACACCAGAAGTGTTGGAGCCTTAGGATCTGTTCGGGAGGGAAGGTGAACCCTCGTGACCCTCAAATCTGGAAAACGTGCGCAGGGTTTAAAAACCCTTTGGAGTTTCACAGGAACGCGGAAATCGCGATACGCGAAATCCATAAATGATCTACACCATAGATCGTAAGTGACTGTCGGATCAAGTGGAAGAATAGACCGTAATTTTGGGATTTCAGAAAACGGAAGTTCGAGACGTGAAGATGCACAAATTCACGATGTCAGAAACCCCAAAATGTCGAAAGGATCTATGCAGTGGATCCAAGAAAAGTCTAACCGTTGGATTTTCGATTGGAATGGATGTGGACACATGGATGTGCACCATGTGTCAGGGAGTCGAGAAGACAGACGAGAATGGTGGGACCCGATGACATCACCAAGGGTGACGTGGAACCTCCTGAACGTGCCACGCGCTACCATGGTTAAGGGAAACAACTGTATTGTGGGCCCGGAGAGTAAAGTAAATTGGAATTTTGGAATTTGGGAGTCACTGCATCATGAACTCCTGGGTACCGAAGACCCGAAACTCCGAAGTCCTGAAATCCTAAAATTTTCGAAGGACATAAGAACCGTCGAGGATTTAACTATTGGATCCTCATAGACCAAAACCCCAAAACCCAAAAGCAAGTGTGAGAGTCTTGTGGACCGAGACCCCGAAGCCAGAAGTCCCGAAAGCAAGTGTGAGAACCTCGTGGACCAAAACCCCGAAACCCAAAGTCTCGAAGTCCCGAAATTTGCAGAGCCGTTGGAGCTCACAAAACTTTGTGAAGTCAAAATGTTTTCTCACTCACATTGGTTTATGAATATTGTGATTTTTTTAAGGTTTTAAGACCTGACAAACTTCGGTTGACTACACGTTGTGTGTGCAAAGTTCAACGAGTGTCAGGACAGCCGAAAACCGACACCGAGTATGGAATTGGAAGAGGTGCAGATTGCCTCTGAAACAGAGGATGAAAGGGTAGGAATGGATGTCAACCTGGGATTCGAAGGATCGAACTCCAATGGGCATGGAAGAGAATTGGATAAAGAAGGACATATGATGAAACTCATTGAAATATTGCAGAAATATGCCCAGGCTCACCGAGCTGATAGCCGAAAGCTCATGAGAGTCAGGGATTAGTAGGGTGAATTCAACTTAAAAATGTTGAAGAGCCTAGAAAGAATAGAAAGTAAATTGGAGAAGGGGAGTGACTCAAGAAAGACAGAGAGTCGCAGGACCCCTGAGAGGAAAAGAAGATCAAGAACTGTCAGGACCCCTAAGAGAAAAATAAGATCGAGGAGTGGTAACAGACATCATCGTCGCTCCCCAAAGCATTCTGGTAAGGAAGCACACAGTAGTTCAAGCCCATCTCCTACCAGAAAGCACAGGAGATCCGAGATGGATGAATTGAAAGGGGAGATGAATAAGGTTAAGCCTCCTACATTTGATGGAGAACATAAGAAGGAGGAAGATGTCGAAACATGGTTGCTTGGCATGAGGAAATATTTCCAACTGCAGAATTATTCCTCTCATGTATAAGGAAGAATTGCAATGTATCAATTGAAAGGAAAAGCATCCATGTGATGGAATCAGTTTGTGTAGGTGCAGCACATTAGTGAGAAAGATATCACTTGGAAGGAGTTCAAGAGGTATTTCGAGAAGAAATACCTGACTAAAAGATACTATGATAGAAAGATGAAGGATTTCTTCGAACTCAAGCTAGGCAGCATGACCATTTATGAATACGAACAAAGTTTCTTGGAACTACTGAAATATGTTCCATTCATCAAGGATGAGGCTGTCAAGATTTAGAGGTATCTAAGTAGACTGCCACCTGCCATTGGTGACAAGATTTAGTATGATGATCCTAAGACTATGGAAGAAACAATAAGAAGGGATAAATGATTATATGAACAGCAAAGAGAAAAGCCTACCTTTCGGAAGGCTTGGGATGACCAGAGGAAGTTTAAGAAGGAACAGAGGCAGAAGGGAAACAAACCTCCCTTTTTCAGAAATAATCCTCAAGGACATCCATCGTTTAGAGAGCCGAGAATGGTTGAAGTGGGGGAACAAAGGCAGAGACAGACGCCCATTCAGTGTTGGGGTTGTAAAGGGAACCACAAGTATAGGGATTGTCCCCATAAAAATGGAAAAGCAAGAGTTGTCCATATTGTTCAACAAGATGAAATAGTGGAGGATATGGGCAGTAGAATGCCAAGGATCTATGCAGCCCTGGACAACAAACAAGTTGAATTTCAATCACACATGATTGAAGTGGAAGGTATGATTGACAACCAACCATTTATTATTTTAATTGATTCAGGGGCTAGCCATAGTTATGTAGATCCTAGGGTGGTGGAAAGTTTTCATTTATCAAGAAGCAAACATGAAAAGTCTTGGTTAGTGCAATTGGCTACAGGAACCAAGAGGAAGGTCACTGAGTTGATTAAGTCTTTTTCTGTAGACATGAATGGATTGAGCACGAAGGCTGAATTGAATATTTTTCCTTTAGGTTCTTATGACTGCTTAATTGGCATGGACTGGTTGGACCAGCACCATGCCCTTATGGACTATCGTAACAAGAGGTTTACATGCCTGGATGAGGAGGGAAATCATAAAATAGTCCAAGGAATTCCCAGGGTTGTGGCTGTTAGAGAAATCTCAGCCATACAGCTGAAGAAGTGTTACAGGAAAGGCTGTCAATTATTTGCAGCATGTGTGGAGGAAGTATCTAGAGATGAAGTCTCAAATATTGGAGACCATGAGGTACTCATAGAGTGCAAGGACGTATTTCATGAGGTGCCTGGACTACCTCCGAAGAGAGACATCGATTGTTCTATAAATTTGATGCCTGGAGCAACTCCAGTTTCGAAAGCTCCTTATAGAATGAGTACGCCAGAGCTTAAAGATTTTCAATTGCAGCTTGAAGAACTTCTAAAGAAGGGGTACATTCACCCCAGTGTATCACCTTGGGGTGCCCTGGTTCTATTCGTGAAGAAGAAGGATGGGACGTTGAGGCTGTGCATTGATTTTCGGCAGTTGAACAAGGTAACTTTCAAGAACAGGTGTCCTCTGTCGAGGATCGATGATCTTTTCGATAAGTTGAAGGGTGGGAAAATATTTTCGAAGATAGATCTCAGATTAGGATATCACCAGGTAAGAATAAAGGATGAGGACATCAGCAAGACCGCCTTTAGAACAAGGTACGGTCATTATGAGTTCACAGTGGTGTCGTTTGGACTGTCAAACACACCTGTTGTTTTTATGTGCTTGATGAATGGTGTATTCAGGGACTATTTAGACAAGTTTATCATAGTCTTCCTGGATGACATCTTGGTGTATTCCAAGTTAGAGGAAGAGCATGAACAACACCTGAGAATGGTGCTACAAGTGTTGAGAGAACACCAATTGTATGCCAAATTGAGAAAATGCTCATTTTATCAAAGGCAGATCCATTACTTGGGGCACATTATTTCAGAGGAAGGGATCACCATGGATCCTAAGAAGGTTGAGGCCATCCGAGAATGGTCAGTGCCAAGGAATGTGGCAGAAGTTAGATCCTTTATGGGTCTGGCGGGATATTACAGAAGGTTTATCGCAGGGTTCTCAAAGATAGCTCACCCTATCACTTCCTTGCAAAGGAAGGAGAAAAAGTTTCAGTGGACTGAAGAGTGTGAGAATAGTTTCCAGCAATTGAAATAGTTGTTAACTAGTGCTCCAATCTTGAGGATTGCATATCCAAATATGGATTTCGTGGTGTGCACAGATGCATGTAAGGAAGGGTTGGGAAGAGTTCTCAGCCAGAATGGATTTGTAATCTTTTATGAGTCCAGGAAGCTGAAAGAGAATGAAAATAATTATGCCACTCACGATTTGGAGCCGGCAGCAATCATCCACACTCTGAGGAAATTGAGACATTACCTCATGGGAAGGAGATTCGAATTGAGAACAGACTACAACGGTTTGAAATATTTGTTTGATCAACCGACTTTAAATGCTAGACAAAGTAGGTGGCTGGATTTTCTATGTGAATACGACTTTGATATCAAGCATATCAAGGGGAAGGAAAACAAGGTGGATGATGCACTCAACAGAAAAGTGCATGAATTACATGCTACAGCCATTAGCATGTAGCGAACTGATATCAAGGGTAGAATTTTGGAAGCTGGAAATGTTGATTTGCAGTACAGAGACTTAGTAGCAAAGCTACAGCAACGTGAGAGACCACAGAAAGAGGGAAATTACATCTTGGGAGCTGATGGAATACTTCTGTATAAAAACAGAGTGTATATACCCAATGTCCAAGAATTGAAACTTGCGATTCTAAAAGAAATGAATAACGTGACGTATGTTGGACACCCTGGATATCAGAAGATTGTGGCAGCAGTCAAAATCCATTACTTTTGGCCGGATTTGAAGAGGGAGATCGTTGAATACATCGCCAGATGTATGGAATGCTAGAAAGTTAAGGCTGAGCATAGGCACCCAGCAGGGTTGCTGCAACCTTTACCCATTCCTGAATGGAAGTGGGAAGTGGTGACGGGATTTTATTACAGGATTGCCTAGAACAAGCAAGCAGCATGATTCGATCATGGTTGTGGTGGACAAGCTTACAAAATATACCCATTTTATTCCACTGAAAACCACTTACAAGGCAGCAGATGTTGCTGACATATTCTTAAAAGAAGTGGCATGCTTGCATGGAATTCCTAAAACGATTGTGTCTGATAGGGACCCAAAATTCACCTTGAATTTTTGGAAAGGATTGTTCAAAGGATTCAGAACGAATCTGAATTTTAGTACAGTGTATCATCCCGAGTCTGATGGACAGGGAGAGAGGGTGAATAGAGTAATAGAGGGCATGTTGAGAATGTATGTGATGGACAAACCATCAAGATGGGAAGACTACCTGCATTTGGTAGAATTCGCCTACAATAATGGGTATCATGCATCGTTGAAGATGATCCCATTTGAAGCACTTTATGGAAGAAAGTGCAACACTCCAGTGAGCTGGGATAATGCAGCTGACATAGCAGTAGTTGGGCCAAAGTTGCTCAAGGAGATGGAGGACCAAATGATAAAAATTAAGCAAAATTTGAAAGTTTCCCAGGACAGGAAGAAAAGTTATGCTGATAAGAACAGATCCCACAGAGAATTCAAAGTGGGTGATCATGTTTTTCTGAAAGTGAAAACTAACAGGAGTTCCCTAAAGCTAGGAAGTTGTGCCAAGTTGGCAGCAAGATTTTGTGGACCATTTGAAATCCTGGAAAGGATTGGGCCAGTTGCATACATGCTTGCATTACCTGCATCTATGACTGTACATAATGTGTTTCATGTTTCATTTCTTAAGAAATATATACCTGATGCTAATCATGTTATCGATTGGAATGTGATTCAGGTGGAACTAGAAGGTGTCCTGCAAGTGCATCCTGTGCGCATATTGTACAGGAAAATAAAACAGCTCCGGAATCGAGCCATAAATCTTGTAAAGGTCCAGTGGACCAGGTACAGTGCTGAGGATGCGATATGGGAGCATGAATATGTTATGCGGGTAGAGTACCCACATCTTTTTGAAAATTTTGAAAATCTTGCAGATGCAGTGTAAAGTTGCACTGAGGATAGTGCAGAAATAAGGGGAGGGGGATTGTAATGTCCCCAAGGCCGAGCCCTATTGTAAATCATGTTTATGAAATGAATTGTAATTATGTTTTATAGGCTGATGAGACAAGTTAATATAAGCTGGTGGGATTATGTGATTATTAGGCCAGAGAGCCTAAGTGTTGAAGGCCAAGAGCTTAATTTTGTACATGTATCTATGCACATTATTAATAAAAATATAAACACCGCTGCGTGCAGACCGGCCATGATGAATGAGTGATGAGGGACTAAGCTTCCATAGAGTGGGAAAGGGACTAGAGGATGGAAGGTGGGAAGAGGGGCTAAGTGTTGAGCCTAGGGGCTTAAGTCCTTGGGAATAATATTTTAATATTATTCCAAAAGACATGTGAATAATATGTTTTATCCTAAGTTCTTTTGGAAGGACAAGCAACTTCCAAATGGAAG
>SNQJ01S0226400.1:0-14561 GCA_010110895.2 Picea sitchensis | reverse complement strand
AGGCAGACCAGAATCAAAGGACGAAGAAAAAAATCAACGGAACAATTTTTTGAAGAAGAAGAAGCAGAAGATGAAGTAGAAGAGGAAGATGAAGAGAATCCGACAGAAACATAAGAGAAAGTTTAGAAAGTATCTCCAAACACACCTAGCAAACGAGTACAAAAGAATCATCTTTCAGATCGGATTATTGGAAACAAATATACATGAGTTGAGACTAGAAGAAAAATCCGTTCACCAGAAGAAACACACCTAGCACTCTTATCTACAATTGAACCAAATTGTTTTGAAGAAGCCAACAAGGATGAATTTTGGAATAATGCCATGTATGAAGAATTGGATCAAATAGAGAAAAATGACACTTAGGAACTAGTTCCAAGACCAAAGAATAAGAATGTGATTCGAACAAAATGGGTTTTTAGGAATAAATTAAATGAAGATGGAAAAGTTACAAGGAACAAATCTAGATTTGTATGTAAAGGATATGCACAGATTGAAGGAATCGACTTTGAAGAGAAATTTTCCCCAGTTGCTAGAATGGAAGCAATTCAGTTTCTTTTAGCCTATGCATGCTCCAAAAATGTTAAAGTATATTAGATGGACGCAAAATCAACTTTTTTGAATGGGGAACTTGAAGAAGAAGTCTACATTGAACAACCAGAAGGATTTTAGTTGTCAGGGAACACAGATTATGTGTGTAAATTAAAGAAGGCCTTGTATGGTCTAAAACAGGCTCCTAGAGCATGGTACTCTAGACTAGATAAGTAACTGTAGCAGGCAAGGTTCAGAAAAGGAAGTGCAGACAACAACCTCTACATCAAGGTAAGTGAAGGTAATATTTTATTAATTGAAGTTTATGTTGATGATATTATTTTTGGTAGTGATGATGATAGGTTAATCTAGAAATTTGCAAAATATATGCAGAATGAATTTGAAATGTCGTTACTTGGAGAATTATCCTTCTTTTTGGGAATTTAGATACGTCAAATAAACCAAGGAATCTTTATTTCTCAAACCAAGTATATCAGAGAAATGCTAAAGGGGTTCAGAATGGAATATTGCAAACCAGTTATCACTCCCATGCAAACTAGTTGCAAATTGAGAAAAGATGATGATTTGAAGTCTACATATCAGAGGAAATACAACTCAATGATTGGAATCCTACTATATGTGATGACATCCAGACTAGATGTAATGCAGGAAGTTGGACAAGTGGCACGATTTCAAGCAGCACCAAAGGAGTCACATGTGTTATCACTGAAGAGGATTTTCATATATCTCAAAGGAATAGAAGAGTTTGGATTATGGTATCCAAAAGGAAAGGATCTATCACTTATTACCTACATAGATGTAGATTGGGCAAGTTGTATTGATGATCGACGAAGCACTAGTGGAGAAACATTCTACTTGGGTGAGTGTTTAGTATCATGTCTAAGAAAGAAACAATCATCAATATCTTTATCTACAACTGAGGCAGAGTATATTGCAGCAATATCATGTTGTACACAGGTTCTTTGGATGAAACAAATTCTAATAGATATACAGGTTGAGTATGATGATCCCATTCCAATCTATTGTGTTAATATAAGCACCATCAGTATCTCGAAGAACCCAGTGCTGCACTCCAAGACGAAGCACATTCCAACAAAGTATCACTTTCTACGGGAGAAGGTTGCATAAAAGACTATCAGAGTTGAGTATGTGGGAACAAAAGAACAAGTGGAAGACATCTTCACAAAACCACTTCCATGGGAATCCTTTGAATATATTTGCTAGAGACTTGGACTTATTTCTACTCCAAAATGAATTATTTTTTAATGCTTATCTTATATGTCTTAGATTTACACGAGGAAGAACCATAAGAGGAAAATTCGTCAGGGGAAGCAACCCCAGATGGAAAGATACCTTTGTCATTGATCACAAAGGAGGAGAGATTTATTAGATGCAGAGGACAAACACAGAGGACAGAGGCATGGTTCCAGGGGGAGCATGAGTGATATGATTTCAGTATTGCATCAGAGTGTTTCCATCAATGACAACCAACCTTAATCAACAATAACTATGAGAAGGATTCATAGTGATTACATTTCAATTTGGAGATTGTTGGTGAAACCCTAGGGGGATTCACCACTATTTTTTGCAAGTTTGAGATAATTCCATAGTTATTATTCAATTATACTCACAATCATTCATTTCTGGTATGCTTTTACATAGTTTATTTTCTTTAGCCAAAGTACCCAAGGTTTATTTTTACAAGTGAGTTTAGGCACTCTTTGAGTGCTTTTTCTCACCCAAAATCTGCATTTTTTGCATTATTTATCATATATCAGATTCTAGAATTTGTGGATAGCATAAATATTGTCCAATTTTTATCATACATCCAAGAGGTAAATCAAGTATATCATTTTTTCTTGGTTTATGTGATTAAATCTTACTCTTGTGTCGTAAAAGGTACTTGTTTCTTCATCCAAAGAGATATCCTAGTGTTGATTGGTATTTTATATTGTAGCATGTTCTATTTAAAATTTCAGCACTTATTAATTAGATCCTAACCCTCTCTATATTGTGGTAGCTTATGCCTTAGTTTCTTGTTGAATATTATTAAGGCATATTGCTACTTGAATGGTACTGGTCTATTTAACCATATATCGAGTTGTGTGTTTATTGAAGTGAATTGTATCATGCACTACAACAAGATAATTTATAGGTTTGTTCCCATAGGTTTGGATACCCCCCATGGATTCAAGGAGCTAGCCTAAAGTGAAGGGGAAACCATTTTGAGGTGACAATGGTATGTTCCCCAAGTGTTCTTACCCCCATAACACTATTGTAAGGGCTTTCACAAAGGGTGTTAATTTGGGTTGTAACATTTTCTAGCACCATTTCCGAGGAGAAATTCCATCCCGTAAGTTATTGGGTAAGCTATCATTTATGTGTATCTTCATGGGATTATTGTTACTACTAACCTGATTGTCTCATCTGGCGACTCCACCGAATCAAAATATGGCAAAAAGGTACTCTACAAGAAGGAATTCCCAAGGTATACTTTGTCTTGTTCCTGAACCTGAACATGTTTATAAAATAAGGAAACATATGCTCAAAACAAGGGACTTAAATAATTAGTTAAGTTTTGAATCTATTGTGTCAGGCACTACAACGCTCTGTTTTCTTGAAATCTATTTGCAAAATCCTCTCAAGAAAATGGGGCCCCTTGTATTTTTCAACTTTGAAAATATCCTCCAAGAGTTTCTTCATCTTTCTCTAAAAATTGTTTCCCAAGATTCACCTATCCCAAGTTTGCATCTTTTAAATTGGGAACACTTGAAAATTTTCAAGTTAAGTTTTTTGGATTTTTGGAAAAGTTGATGAAAAATTATCTGATGTGTATCAGAGGAGATACCTTCAACTCCTCCAATGTACATCGAAGGAGTTATCCCTAACTATATCGATGAGATTTAACAAGTTTTTTATTTCCACTCTAATTGGTCTTTCCATCTCCCAACTTGCTTGCAACTCCTTTCATGAAATCGTAGAAAATAGTGTCAACTCCTATGATTTCATCAAAGAAGTTGTTTCAAATTTCTCTGAATGAATCTGACAGATTTCATTCTATGTCCTCTGAAACAAATCATAGGAATTCCCACAGAGTCCTCTGATGTACATCATAGAACTTATTAACAACTTCATCGATTTTTAATATTTCCACCAACCCACATTTATTATGAATTTCTCTAAAACGTATATATATATATATATATATATTCTCACCCTCAGCCCTTAGTATTTCATTGATTTTCGAGAAAAGGTAAGAAGTACAAAGCGTAAGAAAACTCAACCTGAAGATTATTTTCCCTCCACCACCCACCAGTCTCCATGTTCCAACCAATTGATAGGTAAGCCCTACCACTGTCAATTTATATTTCTTTAGCTAGGGTTAGGTTTGATTCATTTTGTTTTATTATTATTATATTCCCTAGAAATACAATCCATTTCTCCAAAAATCCTTACAACATTAACCCTTGACATCTCCCTGCAAATTATCTTCACTCTACAGACCATTTTTTAAACCCAAGGGGAATTGGCTCTTCTCTCCCATGGAAGAAATTTCAAAAGTACCCTTTGCCACAGTCTCTCTTGAAAAAATATGCCACATACATGACCTTTCAAAACCCATAGTCCTGATTAGGGCTTGTGCACCCATGACTTAACACAAATCTGATGTGATGTTTTTGGTCGTCAGAGGGTTGTGTCTTGGTATTTAGTTATTGAAATCCATTTCTATAGTTATCGTAACTAACCTACCTAAATCACATTTTTAACACTCGACACACTTCTTCCCAACTCCTCCAATACATCGTAGGAGTTTGTGCCAACTCCTCCAATGTATCGGAGGAGTTTATCCCAAATTTGTCTCTCACCCTCAACTTCACTTCTTCATCGAAAGTGTTGACAACGACTTGTCCAACCCCATCAAAGAATTTTCTATCAACCTTACCAATCCTATCAAATATTTTAACGTTAACCTCACTGATAGATTTCACGAGAGTTGTTTCTGATTCCTCCAAATTACATCAAAGAAGTTGACATTGACTGCTCCGATTTGACTTTTAAGCATATTTTAATACTTTTTCTTTCCCAACTACTACCATATTTCTCACTATTCCTGCTATCATATGGTGGATATGTTGTGTTGGTTATACGATGAATCAAATACATACCATTTCTCCCTATCATACATTTCATTGATCTATTATTTCGCAGACAAGGGATTGTCGTTCAATTGGGATGACATTTTATCAACAAATCTGACAGTAGCTCTCACCACGGTCCTAGAATCCCATCTTGAGACCTTCCCAAGTTTCCATATGTCCCCATACCTCCTAGAAATTATGTGTGTGGCCCATCAATACCAAGGATGGGATGGATATGGAATCCCTCAGACCCAACAATCCACATATAATGCAAAGTGTTCTGGGAGCACAAGTATCGAATAGAATATCAGAATGTATGTGAGCATTTCTTGGATCCCCTGTACAAATTGATATTTTGCACAATGCCCCCATGAATGACTGATAAGGCGATATCCATCATAAAAGCAATCATGGATTGGTATCTCATGAAACGTGGCACTTATATAAGGGTTTTTGGTGGTATGAATCCCCCTCATGTGATTCCTTGGTTCGTGTCAGACAAATTAGTTCTCCAGAAAATAGTGTATCAAATTGTAATCCATGGATTAGGAGGGATATTGTAATGAGGTAAGAAAGTGATATGGCCACCACTACCTCTATATGTAGTCACCTACTTATTTTCAAACACTAAGAAATAATGAGAAGAAGTAAACAACCTATTTCCTTATCATTTTGGAGAAGAACGATTCAAAAGGCATGACCCCAAGGGAGTCATAAAATATCATTTCAACAAAATGGGACTCCCTTGGGGATACACTATTGGATAACATTTTCGTTGATGTCAAAGGATTGATGGATTGATGTCAAAGGAACAATGTCTTTCCATAGTATATTGATGTAGTGATTGATGGATCATGTATTGTCATTGTTGTCAATGGATTGATGTCAAGTGGAGTCATAGTTATATGATGTCATGCATAGACAAATATGGATCAATGTGTTGTCATTTATATATGATGCATAGATGAAGATGGATCGATGTGTTTTCATTTATATATGATACATAGATGGATTAATGCATAAATGAAGATGGATTGATGTGTTGTCATTGATATATGATGCATAGATGGATTGATGCATAGATGAAGATGGATCAATGTGTTTTCATTGATATATGATTCATAAATGGATTGATGCATTAATGTATTGATCGTTGGATAATGTAGTCATGCATGGAATTAATGCCAAAGGGATAATGTCATAGTGATGTGTTGTCATGGGTTATTCTAGATGGATTGAGGTAAATATGACTCATTATTGTCTTGCCATGGTTGATAGGGAGTACAAATAGATGAAATCCAAATTTTATGGTGAAATCCCTCATGGGAAGACGCTTTGCCGTTGAGTTATCCTAGAAGTATGGTTAGAGAACCCAAGATTAATTATGGAATAATGAGATAAATATCAGTGAATTTGTCAGTGAAACTATCCTATATTGATATTGCTTGTCATGCCATTTTTGGTGATATGTGAAACGTCACATAACTCCTCATGGTTAGAGAGTTATGGCCTTGTGAAGTTGGAGGACGCTCATGTGTTGGCTAGAAGCTCCAAAGTTCAAAGTAGTCAAAGTGTTTACAAAGAAGAAATTATTTAAATAATAGAAGTGATGAAGTCAAAGAGGATTATTTAAATAATAAAGTTTATGGAGAACTTTCTAATTATGGAAAGTAGTTATAAGTGGGTTAACCCTAAAATAAGGAAAGTGGGTTAAGTGGACAAGTGGCCATGTGAACAAAGTGGCTAAGATGAAAAAGTTGGATAAAGGTGGCTATGTGAACAAAGTGTTTTTGTGGATAAAGTGGATATGTGGACAAATTGGCTAAGTGGATGCTTCTAAAGGAAGCTACTTGGAGAGTATAAATAAGTGGCAAGGGTCTCTTGTAAAGATATATCTTTTGATAAAATATTGAATATCTATTCTGAGTGAGAGAGTCATTGCAGGTACTCATGGATGCATCAAAGTTTCCGTAAGTATGAGATCTTGACGGAAAAAGTTTTGGAATTTCAGAAAATCTAGTTTCTAAAGGAGCATGTGGGCTTTAGTGAGCTAGAGCACGTACATACGTGGGCTGCATTGAGCTAGGATGCGTACACATGTGGGCTGAAATAAATTAGAGTGTGTATAGTTGGATAAAGTCATGGAGACTTGAGTGTGAGTTGGTTCTAGGTTTCTGAAATCTAAAACAAGTTCTAGATCTGCATTTTGTAGGCTCATATCTGCCATAGAAATTCTGGTATGGTTAAATGATTGTTTTGATGGATACTTTTTCTTATGGTATGGTGAATGCTTAAGGCATTATTGGTATGGCTGTTGTGATATGGTTTATGTTAGTTGATTAATAGAGTGAGCAACACTCTTATGTTTCAGCATGGATATGATTTATATAGTATACTAGTTACTTATACATTATTAAGTAACATTCATATTGTATGGTTGAGAAGCATGAGTAATTTGTTGGAAAACAAAGATGTGTTGTGATTGGTTATGGCACAGACTAGACAATGGAAGTCAGAAGTGAATGTGACAGAAGTTGCAGAAGATCTGATTTTTCATGGACAGAGAAAACCTTAGTTCTTAAGGAGGCATACGCAGGCTTCTCTGAGCCAGACCATGTACATACATGGGTTTTATTATTGCTAGGGTGTGTACATATGTGTGCTGCACTACTAACAGGTCACATACTTGTTGACATATTGGTATCTGCTGAGGATTGAATCCTCTTCTTAGTTGGTGATGAGGTGTGTAAGTTGAGTCTTACATTGCAAAGCTGGTGCTCTTGTGGAGTTTTACTCTATTCAGTTGTTGATGATAAAACCCCAAGGATTGTAGTCCACAATAAAAGAAAAATTGTACATAGATCTTGTGTTCTTTGTGTTCCTTGTGGTGATGGATCATTGATGATCTATGTTGTTGATATATGTTTACATACAATTGATTATAAATTGACAGTAACAAGTGATGAGTAAATTGTGATTGCTAACTAAGGAGTTTTGTGAAATGAAGTGAAAAAGAGCTCTACATTGATTCACCACCCCCCCCCACCCTCTCATTGTGATCGGTGTGTCCAACATACACAATAGAGACTTGGGATGATGAAGAATTGAATCACAATGCATGAACCTATGATGATGTTATATTCCATAGACGAGGTCAACCCATAAGAAGGATTGTAGTTGAAGAAAGAGAAAGAAAAGAATCCTGAAAGAAGGTGGAAGAGGGAGTAGCAAAAGGGTCATCTCCCATTTCTGTCTCTGTACACTTAGGATCAGCAGAAGAAGAAGAAATTCCAATGAATAAGAGAAGAAGGTATAAAGAGAAGGTATACAATAAAAAATAATGACGCTTCCAAGAAGAAGAGAAATATCAAAGAAGAAAAATATAAATCCAAAGTTGAAGCAACAGACATAGTTGAAGCTGAAGCAAAGGCCGCAACACAATGAGAAATTGAATAAAAAGAGGATACAAAAAAATCAACCAAGGAAGCAGTGGATAAGGCAATTGAAGAAGAGAGACAAAATAAATATGTTGAGATGGGGAATGATGACACTCAACTAATGGATACCGACATCCTGGAGGTATCAACAACAAACACCAACATAGAGACATTGTTCAACATTTTAGGACTAGGGATTTGGGCTCCATTGCAACCAAGTGAGGTCTTCGATTTAAGAAGATTCACTTATGAAAACAAATATGGAAAGATCGTGCAAGAGAAAGTAAAGAAAGTACCTATAGGTCAAGGAATATTGATCTCATTCCTTACGCAAGTCCCCATAACAAGAGTTATCAGGGAAAACCAAATAGCCACCACCAAAACTAGCATCACATTCATGAACACTAATGAAGAAAATATTTTAATTTTGTGCCAACAGAACTAGGAGAAAGATACAAGAATCAGAGAACTAGAAGAATAACTCCAACAAATGAAGGTAGACAAAGGAAATATCTAGAACTTTAGAGAAAGCACTAATAAAGTGAGGACAGATATGGAAGAATCCATCATAGATATGTATGCACATCTACACCTCTTCTAGAAAGGGATCACCACTGTCATAGATCAACATGGTCAGGTACAAAAAAAGATTACACAATTTAACACGATCCAGGAAAGAATTAGTTATATCGACCAATGGATCATGGAGAATCTTGATGCACCAACTAAGCTTTATCACCCCTCTAGAATGGAGAGGAAAACATAAATCCATTCTTGAGCACTGTCAATAGGATGGGAAAATAGTTGATAGAGAAACTACCAAATCAATGGTAATATGCTCGAAACTACACAAGGTTGTTCAAGAATTAATTAAAGGATGTCGACTTCCTCAATTATAAGAACTTGGGAAAAACTTGGTCATGGAGGAGTTAGTGGACATAGTTCAAGAAAACACTAATCATCGGTGAATAATCATCAAATCATCTACCAAAGTGACCATACGCTTGATAGAGAAGCATATTATACAACCTACCAAAGTCCACACCATGATCCAATCATTCATGACTACTCTATAGGATATGCAAGTCATCGAAGATAACATAGTTATGCACACTACATCACTAGAGGAATTACTCTACCAAAGGATCATTTACTTATATGACCAACTAGAAGTGTGGACATTTTACCTCAAGGAAAGGAATCTTGAATAAGACAAAACATAAATCAGAAATTGCTATTACCTCTCTTCTATTTTGTCTTTTTCTCAACCAACCCCAATTTTGTCCTTATTATGTACACTTATCACTGAGAAAAAGGAAACTGAATAGTTTGTAACAAATTCTTCAAGGGGAATACAAAGATTCACCTAACCGTTAAAAATAATTGTATAAAAAAAAGAAGATGCCCATTTTGTAGGGGCTCTTCAAGCACTGTATAGACTCAAGAACTAATTCAAGGGAATATACTCTATTAATGAATATTGAGAATCCCTCAGGGCCAATTTTTGCAAGAAAGAAGAATTTATGTGTGAATTTGTCTTTGTTGTGAACAATTTCAAGTGGGATGTATGTTGTTCACATGGACTGTAATAATGCTTTTTTTTGTAGATTTTAACCTTGTACAATAATTTAATAGAATTCAATAAAAGGAAATAAAAGATACAATGAAAAATACACACATTACACTAATATTTTTCCCCTGGAAACCCAAACCGAGAAAACCAACATATTCTATATTCATTCATATTATACATTGTTTACAATACAATATACATATAGGAGCCAACAGAATCCAAAAACCTAATCCAATGACCTGGATTAGTTAACAACCCTAATTCTTTAACAAGAAATAGAAAACCATTGGCGAAAAACCATGTGTCGAAAAACCACCCATATATGGACACACAAATCGAGGACCACCCAAAAATGGACATGAAAATTGAGGAAATTTTTTTTTGGGGGCGCTGCCCCCGAACCCCTCTTACCCCCATGTGCACCCAACACAATGTAGACACTACGTTTGGTCGTGTAAATAATATAACACATATCCAACATTCTCCCACTTGTTGTTTTCTTTGCATACAAGGGGTTACAGGGTTACATAGTCAACAATCCAAGGCAACAATGCCCATAGATCCTCTATACCAAGATAAATTCTTAGTGCTCACAAATTTTGTTAATGAATCTGCAACATTCTTAAAAGTATCAACCTTCATAAGCAACACCTTCCTTTCTTCAACCATGTCTCTCACAAAGTGATATTGAACATCAATATGCTTTGTATTTGAATGATAAGTTGGGTTCTTCGCTAGAAAAATTGCGCTCTGACTTTCACACTCTATCCTTACATCTTGTTGTACCAACCCAATACCTGAACACAATATTTGTAGCCATATTGCTTTCTTTTTTTCATGAGTGGCTTCCATGCATGTGTAGTTGAAAGTGTCACTACAGACTATCTTTTACTCATCCAACTGATTTCTCCTCCAAACAAGTTAAACACATACTCGCTTGTAGATCTCTTGTGATCCCAGTATGCATCCAAAAATCCATGTATGTCCAACGCTCTTTCCAACCTTGGTAGCACAATACATAGATAACATTGCCACACAAATACCTGAAAACCCTCTTTACTGTTGTCCAATGCTCCTTCCCTGGTTTTGAAATATACATTCTAAAAATTCCCACTTCATGTGCAATGTCTGGTCCAGTACATACAATTTCATACATCAAACTACCAACCACACTTGAATATGGAATATGAGACATGTCCTCCTCCTCTTCATGTGTATTGGTACATTGATCCACAAATAACTTTACACCTACAGGAATAGGGACCCTAACCAGTTTACATTCCTGCATATTAAACCTCTGCAATATTGTCTCCACATATTTTCTTTGATTTAACCAAAGTTTCCTTTTTTCCTGATGTCTTTTAATTTCCATGCCCAAAATGAAATTTCCAGCACCAAGATCCTTCATGTCAAATTTAGAGGACAACTGAGTTTTCACATCCTGGATAATCTCCTTGTTGTTTCCTATTAGTAATATGTCATCCACATACAAGACCAAATAAATGAGATAATCACTAATTAATTTAAAATACACATAGTGATCCTCTTTACTTTTTGTGAAGCTAAGTCCCAACATACAAGTATCAAATTTTTTATACCACATCCTTGGTGATTGTTTTAAACCATACATGGACTTTTTTAACTTGCATACCAAATCCTTCTTTCCCTTCACAACAAAGCCTTCTGGATGCTACATGTAGATTTCTTCTTCTAGATCCCCATGTAGGAATTTTGTCTTCACATCCATATGTTCTACTTCAAAATCAAATGCAACAACAACATATAACATAAATCTAATAGAATTTAACTTGGAAACAAGAGATACAAATATCACCAAAATCAATTCCCTCAACCTGGGAATAACCCTTTGCTACTAACCAAAATTTTTATTTCTCCACTTTGCCTTTTGCATTCAGCTTCTTTTTAAATACCCATTTGCTGCCAATGGGATTTCTCCCAGTCAACAAATCCACTATACCCAAAGCCTCATTCTTATACAAGGTTGTCATTTCTTCAACCATGTACTTTTTCCATAGTTTTCCATTCTTTGAATCCACTTCCTTCCTAATAGTTCCAGGATCATCATCAATAATAGACAAATAAAAATTTAAACGAAAATCAAATGGAGTATACCTTTCTGATAACTTTTTTTCCCCGCATCAATCTCCTCAATACTGGAGTATGATGATATTATTATTCTTATTCATGTTCTTCTGTAAAGTATTATTCATCATCCTTTGGCTCAAACTCTATTTTCATTGGTTCTTCCTTGGTAGGACTTCCTGTTTGACAACATCCTTCATTTCTCTAAATACCACATCTCGACTATACACAACATTCTTAGTTTCTGGATTCCAAAGATTATAACCTTTGAGACCATATTTATACCCAATAAAGATACACCTTTTAGCCTTCATATCTAGCTTACTCATGTTTTCCTTTGGAATGTGAAAATAGGCCTCACAACCAAATACCTTGAGACGTGTGAGAGATTGTTTCTTACTATTCCATACCTCTTATGTATTCTTGTCATCCAATGTTGATGAGGGTGATATGTTGACTAGGTAACATCCAATACCTACTACCTCTGCCAAGAATTATTTCCCTAATCTGGCACCACTGAGCATGCACCTTTATTTTTCCATCAGTGTCCTATTCATCCTTTATACAACACACTTCTTACAAAACTCTTCAAATTCATTCCCACAGAACTCTCCATCATTATCTGTCCTCAACACCTTAATTATTTTCTCTGTTTGATTCTCAACAAGAGACTTAAACTCTTTAAAGCTATCAAAGACTTCATATTTCTTCTTGAGAAAATATATCCAAGTATTCTTCAATAAGTCATCTATAAATGAGACCTAGTACACAAATTTTCCCAATGATGGAACTAACACATGTCCAAACACATCATTGTGCACTAGTTGTAAAATTCCTTCTGCCCTTGTTGCACAAGAGAGAAATCATACTTGATTCTTCTTCCTATATAAACAATGTTCATAGACATAAAAATCAAGAGAACAGTTAGAAATACCTTCAACCATACCTTTATCATGTAATAGTCGAAGACCCTTCTCTCCAATATTCCCCAGTATTTGATGCCACATGATAACCTTTTCTCCAGATACTGTAGGCGTTTTTTCTTCTACTACTCCAATATCAAGAACAATGGAACTATTACACCCATCACTAATAGTGCTTCCTTGCAACTTATACAAAGTTCCAATCTGAACTCCCTTCAAAAAAACCATTGCTCCTCGAACCATCCTGTAGGTTTCTTTTTCAAATATTGTTTTTACCCTTGCATCGTCCATTTTTCTTACAAAAATAAAATTTGTAGCCAATCCTGGGATGTGTAGAACACCAAGAAGTTTTCTAATCCTTCCATATATGACCCTCAACTTGACTTTTCCTCATCCTATGATTCTAGTAGTCGAGTTATCACCTAGGAAAACATTGCCTCCATCATACCTTTCATATTCATAGAACCACTCCCTATGGGGATTCATATGAAAGGATGCACCCAATTCAACCAACCATGCCTAATGATATGCATGTGTGCATGAAGAAGCCAAGTACACATCCCCTCCTTCCTTCGAGGTCTTTTCTTCTATAGAGGGATCACCTTCAGATCCCTTCACTTTCTCAATGCTTTTGGATCTACATTTCTTCTTGAAGTTCCCTTATTTTTCACATCTCTAGCATACCTTTACAAACTTTCTAGGAGATTTAGATCTACCCTTAGACTTAGATCTCCCACTTGAGGACTTAGATATATTTCTATCCTGGGAGCATCCTCTTACAAATAATGCATATGTGCTCTATCCTTCCATGTTCTTCCATCTCATCTCCTATGATAACAAGTATGAGACCACATCATCAAAAATCAAGGTAGTTGTATTACTACCTATGGACACATCCAGAATATCCTACGATTCCGGTAAAGAGAAAAATAAACTAATACACTTATCTTTATATGAAATTTTAATATAAACAAATAACAATTGACTTACCATAGTATTGAAGGCTTTCATATGCTCTGTCACTGAGTCTCCATCTCTCATCCTTAGGTTATATATATTTTTCCATAGGAACAACTTATTTACCAGGGACATAGACTGATACAACTTTCCCAACTCATCCCATAACTCCTTGGTTGCAACTTCCCCTGACACATTCAATGATACTGAATCTATGAGACATATTCAGATTGTTCTCTTTTCCTTCCGATCCAACTTTCTCTAGTCATATGCTGACATTATTGTAGGTGAAATACTTGGATCCACCATGACCCACTGATCTCTATCTACCAACATATCTTCCATCTTGAGCTTCCACGACTCAAAACTTTTTCCATTAAATTTCTTGATCTCTATTTTCAAACTGCTCATCGTTTATCTTCACCTGAAGAATCAATACCACAGATCACCCACTATAACAAGGATTATCACAGTACTAAGTCCAAACCCCGACCACAAAGGCCTCCCCTTTAATCCAATAATTTCTCTAATACCAAATGTAGATTTTAAACTTGTACAATAATTTACTGCAAACATATTTTCAACAAAAGAACATAAAATATACAATGGAAAATACACATATTACACAGATATTTTTCCCCTGGAAACCCAAACTGGGAAAGCCAACATATTCTATATTCATTCATATCATACATTGTTTACAATATAATATACATATAGGATCCATCAACATCTAAAAGCCTATTCCAATGACCTGGATTAGTCAACAACCCTAGTTCCTTAACCGGAAATAGAAAACCATCGATGAAAAACCATGTGTCAAAAAACCGCCATATATGGACACAAAACTTTAGGACAACCCAAAAATGGACATTAAAAC
>SNQJ01S0226399.1:0-11655 GCA_010110895.2 Picea sitchensis | reverse complement strand
TTTATGATAAGGAAGTTTTTGCTGGGTTTTCTTCCCCTAGAGGGTTTCCCAGGATAAATGTTGTGTCTCTTGTGAATGTGTATTTCTCAGTGATCTTGTTCTTATGATGCTCTTATCTATTGAAATGAAAAGAACTATAATAATGGCATAAACATTAACACTTAACTATCTAGTTAGGACAGAAAGACAACACAAAAGTTGGTTAGTTTATTAGTGGATCAATCAAAGAGAAAATAGAAAAAAAAAATAACAAGAAAATAAAACTAAACTAATCATGTTTATACTAAAATGGAAACATGAAATATGACACAAGAAATAGCTACCAATAGGATTCATCTTTTAATTAGTAACACCTGGGAGAAGTATGGGGATTTATGAATTCCCTCTTCCTCCTAGGGAGGGATATTGAGTCCCCCAAAAAATATCTCTACTCTCTTTATCCTAGTGGATATAGGTGGCCACCCACCTATTCCAATTGCCTCAAAACATTTTTCTAGCAACTTACTATTTTTAGCATTTTTTCAGTTCTTAAACTTTCGAGGCCATTTTGAGGACCTAAATGAAATTTTTTTGGATCGAGCACCTCAATAATATCCTATGGCTCTATTGATCCCCAAAAATGAATCTCCTTGATGGTACTTTTACAACTATCTATCGTGCACCCCAAACGGAGATTGTATGCCAAAGTTATGCCCCGGGGAAGTTGATACACCAAACTACCCAAAACGGGATCCACAAAACTGTTGGTTTTTCATCTTCCGGGGTTAGGGTTTTGGATTTTGTTTATGTTAAAAAGGAATTTAGAGCATCATTGTAATCATATTCTTATCAATATGAATAGTCATCACATATCTTCTCATAGATAAGCTAACACAATTCTAGCGATTCTTTCACTCTATATTTCTACAGTTTTGTACATTTCGCTCATTAATAAAAATTGTGTGTTACTATATCTCTGTGTTTATGGTTACATATCTGATATATTTCTATTATATTATTGGATATTTGAGATATCTTTGTACATTTCCTTATTATATCTACGCTCTCATTTCGTGCCAATAATATAGCCTCTAGTTCTCACAGTTGCACATAGTGTGTTGATTAACCAGTTTGTGTGAACAGAAAGAAGTTAAAAGGCACATTTTTCATGGTCTACACGTTTGTTTTTATCAAACTCGTGCAAACATAGTGAAGTGGTGGGAATCAAAATTTGAAATGAGGTTCTCTTTGAAATGAGTTATCTCGACCGTTTTTTACCCCTGAAAACACAAGTTGATGAGAAACAAATATCTAAGTGCCTATTTGGGAAGGAATTTGCTCCAACTCCCCAGTATGGTCACCAATCTATTGTGCTTATTTTTCTATTTGGGTGAGCAAAAATAAGGCACTTAACTATCTAGTTAGGACAAAAAGACAACATAAAAGTTGGTTAGTTGATTACTAGATCAACCAAAGAGAAAATAGAAAAAAAATCAATAAATAAATAAATAAAACTAAAATAAGCATGTTTATACTCAAATGGAAAAATGAAATATGACACAAGAAATAGCTACCAATCAGATTGATCTTTTAATTCGTAACACCTCAGAGGAGTATGGGGATTTATGAATCCCCTCTTCCTCCTTAGGAGGGATCTTGACTCCCCCAAAATATATATCTACTCTCCTGATCCAGGTGGATATTGGTGGCCACCCACTTATTCCAATTTGCTCAAAACAATCTTCTGACAACTTATTGTTTTTAGCAGTTTTTTAGTTCCTGGACTTCTAAGGCCATTTTGTGGACCTAAATAAAGTTATTTTTGGATAGAACACCTCAATATAACCTTATGGTTCTATTGATCCCAAAACATTAATCTCCTCGACGATACCTTTCCAACGAGCTATCGTGCACCCAAAACGGAGATATTATGCCAAAGTTAAGCTCCGGGGAAGTTGATACACCAAACTACCCAAAACGGGGTCCACAAAACTGTTGGTTTTTCATCTTCCGAGGTTAGAGTTTTTTATTTTCTTTATGTTAAAAAGGAATTTAGAGCCTCATTGTAATCATCTTCTTGTGAATGTGAATAATCACCGCATCTCTTCTCATAGATAAGCTCACACCATTCTAGCGAGTCTTTCACTCTATATTTCTACAGTTTTGTGCATTTTGCTCATTAATAGAAATTGTGTTTTACTGTATCTTTGTGTCTATGGTTTCATCTCTGATATATTTCTATTATATTATTAGATATTTGAGATATCTATTTACATTTACTTATTATATCTCCGCTCTCATTTCGTCAAAAAATAATATGGATCATTGGTTTCAGAGCAGGCTGCTCCTGATCATTTTTTTCAATGCATATCCCTGACGAGTTCCGAGTATAGCCTCTAGTTATGAAAATTGTGTACAGTGCACATATTACGCAGTCTGAACAAATGGAAAGAAGTTAAAAGGTGCATTTTGCATCGTATGCACATTTGTTTTTCTCAAACTCATGCAAACATAGTGAAGTGGTGGGAATGAAAAATTGAAATGAGGTTCTCTTTGAAATGAGTCCTATGGACCGGTTTTGACCTTTGAAAACACAAATTGATGAGAAACAAATCTATAAGGGCCTCATTGGGGAGGAATTTGATCCAACTCCCTAGTATGGTCACCAATCTATTGTGCATGTTTTTCCAGTTGGGTGAGAAAAAACAAGGAACTTAACTATCTAGTTAGGATAGAACGACAACACAAAAGTTGGTTAGTTTATTAGTGGATCAATCAAAGAGAAAAAAATAAATAAATAAATAAAACTAAACTAAGCATGTTTATACTAAAATGGAAACATGAAATATGACACAAGAAATAGCTACCAATAGGATTGATCTTTTAATTAGTAACACCTCGGAGAAGTATGGGGATTTATGAATCCCCTCTTCCTCCTTGGGAGGGATATTGAGTCCCCCAAAAAAAAATATGTACTCTCCTAATCTTGGTGGATATCGGTGGCCACCCACCTATTCTAATTGCCTCAAAACGGTATTCTAGCAACTTACTATTTTTAGCAGTTTTTCAGTTCCTAAACTTTCGGGGCCATTTTGAGGGCCTAAATGAAGTTTTTTTGGATCGAGCACCTCAATAATATCCTATGGCTATATTGAGCCCCAAAATGAATCTCCTCAATGGTACCTTTCCAACTATCTATCGTGTGCCCCAAATGGAGATTGTATTCCAACGTTACGCCCTGGGGAAGTTGATACACCAAACTACCCAAAACGAGGTCCACAAAACAGTTGATTTTTCATCTTCTTGGGTTAGGATTTTGGATTTTCTTTATGTTAAAAAATCCTTTAGAGCCTCATTGTAATCATATTCTTATGAATATGAGTAGCTGCCACATCTCTTCTCATAGATAAGATGACAACATTCTAGCGGTTCTTTCACTCTATATTTATATAGTTTTGTACACTTCGCTCATTAATAGAAATTTTGTGTTACTATATCTCTATGTTTATGTTTACATCTCTAATATATTTCTATTATATTATTGGATATTTGAGATATCTCTGTACATTTCCTTATTATATCTCCTCTCTGATTTCGTTCCAAAAATAATCTGGATCAGTAGTTTCAGAGCATGCTTCTCTTGATCATATTTTGCAGTGCATGTCCCAGACGATGTCCGATTATATCCTCTAGTTATGACAGTTTTGCATAGTGTGTTGATTACCCAGTCTATGTGAAGGGAAAGAAGGTAAAAGGCACATTTTTCATGGTTTGCACGTCTATTTTTCTCAAACTCATGTAAACACAGTGAAGTGGTGGGAATGAAAATTTGAAATGAGGTTCTCTTTGAAATGAGTTCTTTGGACCCTTTTTGACCGCTGCAAACACAAATTGATGAGAAAAAAATCTCTAAGGGCCTAATTGGGGAGGAATTTGATCCAACTCTCCAGTATGGTCACCAATCTATTGTGCTTGTTTTTATACTTGGGTGAGCAAAAACAAGGCACTAAACTATCTAGTTAGGACAAAAAGACAACACAAAAGTTGGTTAGTTGATTATTGGATCAACCGATGAGAAAAAAAAAAAAAAAAAACTAAACTAAACTAAGCACATTTATACTCAAATGGAAAAATGAAATATGACACATGAAATAGCTACCAATAGGATTGATCTTTTAATTAGTAACACCTCAAAGAAGTATGGGGATTTATGAATCCCCTCTTCCTCCTTGGGAGGGATCTTGAGTCCCCCAAAATAGATCTCTACTCTCCTGATCTAGGTGGATATTGGTGGCCACCCACCTATTCCAATTGGCTCAAAACAGTCTTCTGGAAACTTACTATTTTTAGCAGTTTTTCAGTTCCTGAACTTCCGAGGCCATTTTGAGGGCCTAAATGAATTTTTTTGGGGATCGAGAACCTAAATATATCTATTAGATCTATTGAGCCCCAAACATTAATCTCTTTGATGATACCTTTCCAATGATCTATCATACGCCCCAAATAGAGATCATATTCCAAAGTTAAGCCTCGGGGAAGTTGATACACCAAACTACCCAAAACGGGGTCCACAAAACTGTTGGTTTTTCATCTTCTGGGGTTAGAGTTTTGGATTTTATTTATGTTAAAAGGCCTTTCAAGCCTCATATCAACCATATTACTGCAAACGTGATTATTCGTCGCATCTCTTCTCAGAGATAAGTTGCCACCATTCTAGTGAGTCTTTCACTCTACATTTCTATAGTTTTGTACATTTTTCTCATTAATAGAAATTGTGTATTATTGTATCTCCATGTTTATGGTTGCATATGTTTAAATTGCATCGCTATCCTAATATTACAATCATGTTTCCATGTATGGTCCTATTACTTATTCTATTGTATTTTAATTTTTTTTAAATAAAACTTAGTATTGGCCTCTCCTAATTTTTTTATTGATTAAAGGGATATGGAGTTTCTTAAGATACCATTTTATGATTCACGTAGATCATTCAAAGGTGTGATGGGATGAGAATAATCAAGGATAACAAAAATAACCTCCTAGTCTCGATTTACTTGATGTTTGCAAAAAGAAAAAACTTAAATTTATGGTCGCCAATCTATTGTGCTTTTTTTCCACTTGGGTGAGAAAAAACGAGGCACTTAACCATATAGTGCCTAAATGAAGTTTTTTTGGGATCAAGCACCTCAATAAAATTGTATGGCTCTATTGAGACCCGAAAATTAATCTCCTTGATGATACATTTCCAAAGAGCTATCATGCACCCCAAATGGAGATCGTATGCCAAAATTACACCCAGGGGAAGTTGATACACCAAACTACCCAAAACGGGGTCCACAAAACTATTGGTTTTTCATCTTCTGGGGTTAGGGTTTTCAATTTTCTTTATGTTAAAAAGGCCTTTAGAGCCTCATTGTAATCGTGTTCTTGAAAATGTGAGTAACCGTCACATTTCATATTAGAGATAATCTTCCACCATTCTAGCGAGTCTTTCACTCTATATTTCTACAGTTTTGTACATTTCGCTCATTAATAGAAATTGTGTATTATTGTATCTTTGTGTTTATGATTGCATCTCTTATATATTTGTATTATATTATTGGATATTTTAGATATCTCTGTACATTTCCGTATTATATCTCCACTCTCATTTTGTGCCAAAAATAATCTGGATTAGTGGTTTCAAAGCAGGCTGCTCTTGATCATTTTTTTCAGTGCATATCCCCGACGAGGTCCGAGTATAACCTCTAGTTCTGACAGTTGCACATAGTGTGCATATTACCCTGTCAATGCGAATGAAAATAAGGTAAACAACACATTATGCATGGTCTGCATGTCTTTTTTTCTCAAACTCATGCAAACACAGTGAAGTGGTGGGAATGAAAATTTGAAATGAGGTTCTCTTTGAATTGAGTTCTCTGGACTGGTTTTGACCCCTGAAAACACAAATTGATGAGAAACAAATCTCTAACGGTCTAATTGGGGAGGAATTTGATCCAAATCCCCAGTATGGTCGTCAATCCATTGTGCTTATTTTTCCACTTGTGTGAGAAAAAACAAGGCACTTAACTATTTAGTTGGGAAAAAAAGAAAACACAAAAATTGGTCAGTTGATTAGTGGATCAACCAAAGAGAAAAAATAAATAAATAAAAAATAAAATAAAAATAAGTACGTTTATACTCAAATGGAAACATGAAATATAAAACAAGAAATAGCTACCAATAGGATTGATCTTTTAATTAGTAACACCTCGGAGAAGTATCGGGATTTATGAATCCCCTCTTCCTCCTTGGGAGGGATCGTGATTACTGAAAAAATAGATATCTACTCTCTTGATCCAAGTCGATATCAATGCCCACCCACCTATTCCAATTGGCTCAAAACAGTTTTCGGCAACTTACTATTTTTAGCAATTTTTCAGTTCCTGAACTTCCGGGACTATTTTGAGGGCCTAGATGAAATTTTTTGGGGATAGAGCACCTAAATAATATCTACTTTCTCTATTGAGCCCCCAAAATGAATTTCCTTGATGATACCTTTCCAACAAGTTATTGTGCACCCTAAATGGAGATCGTATTCCAAAGTTAAGCTCTGGGGAAGTTGATACACCAAACTATCGAAAACGGGGTCCACAAAACTATTGGTTTTTCATCTTCCGGGGTTAGAGTTATGGATTTTATTTATGTTAAAAGGCCTTTAGAGCCTCATTGCAATCATATTCTTGCAAATGTGAGCAGTCGTCGCATCTCTTCTCAGTGATAAGCTGACACCATTCTAGTGAGTCTTTCACTCTACATTTCTACATTTTTGTACATTTTTCTCATTGATAGAAATTGTTTATTACTGTATATCTATGTATATGGTTGTATATGTTTAAATTGCATCACTATCCTAATATTACAAGCATGTGGGCATGTATGGTCCTGTTACTTATTCAATATCATATTTTAATTTTTTTTAAATAAAACTAAGTATTGGCCTCTCCTAGTTGTTTTATTGATTAAAGGGATATGGATTTTCTTAACATACCATTTTATGATTCCCTCAGATCACTCAAAGGTGCGAGGGGATGAGAATACTCAAGGATATCAAAAATCACCTCCTAGTCTCTATTTAGTTGATGTTTGCAAAAAGAAAAAAGAAAAAAAAAAATTATGGTCGCCAATCTATTGTGCTTGTTTTTCCACTTGGGTGAGAAAAAACAAGGCACATAACCATCTTGTTAGGACATAAATACAACACAAAAGTTGGTTAGTTTATTAGTGGATCAACCAAAGAGAAAATAGAAAAAAAAAATAACAAGAAAATAAAAATAAACTGAGTGTTTTTATACTCAAATGGAATAATGAAATATGACACAAGAAATAGCTAGCAATAGGATTTATCTTTTGATTGGTAACACCTTGGAGAAGTATGGGGATTTATGAATCCCCTCTTCCTCCTTGGGAGGGATATTGAGTCCCCAAAAACACATATCTACTCGAACGATCCAGGTGGATACTTGTGGCCACCCACCTATTCCAATTGGCTCAAAACAATCTTCTGACAACTTACTATTTTTAGCAATTTTTCAATTCATGAACTTCCAGAGCCATTTTGAGGTCCTAAAAGAATTATTTTTGGAATTTAGCACCTCAATAATATCCTATGGCTCTATTGATCCCCCAAAATTAATCTCCTCTACAATACCTTTCCAACAATCTATCATGCACCACGGAGAGAGATCGTATGCCAAAGTTACGCCCCGGGGAAGTTGATACACCAAACTACCCAAAACGGGGTCCACAAAACTGTTGGTTTTTCGTTTTTTGGGGTTAGGGTTTTGGATTTTCTTTATGTTAAAAAGGCCTTTAGAGCCTCATTTTAATCATCTTCTTGCAAATGTGAGTATCCGTCACATCTCTTCTCAGAGATAAGCTGCCAACATTCTAGTGAGTCTTTCACTCTATATTTCTACATTTTTGTACATTTCGCTCATTAATAGAAATTGTGTATTATTGTATCTATGTGTTTATGGTTGCATCTCGGATATATTTCTATTATATTATTGGATATCTCAGATATCTCTATACATTTCCTTATTATGTCTCCGCTCTTATTTCATGCCAAAAATAATATGGATCAGTGGTTTCAGAGCAGGCTCATCTTGATCATTTTTTCAGTGCATGTCCCCGACGAGGTCCGAGTATAGCCTCTAATTATTACAATTGCGCACAATGTGAAGATTAAGCAGTATGCACGAATGAAAATAAGGTAAAAGGAAAATGTTTCATGGAAATCACATCTATTTTTCTCAAACTCGTGCAAACACAGTGAAGTGGTGGTAATGAAAATTTGAAATGAGGTTCTCTTTGAAATGAGTTCTCTGGACCCTTTTTGACCCCTGCAAATACAAATTGATGAGAAACAAATCTCTAAGGGACTAATTGGGGAGGAATTTGATCCAACGCCCCATTATGGTCGACAATATATTGTGCTTGTTTTTCCACTTGGGTGAGCAAAAACAAGGGACTTAACTATCTAGTGAGGACAAAAAGACAACACAAAAGTTGGTTAGTTGATTAGTGGATCAACCAAGGAGAAAATAGAAAAAAAAATAAATAAACATAAAACTAAACTAAGCACGTTTATACTCAAATGGAAACATGAAATATCTTGAGTCCCCCAAAACAAATATCTACTCTCTTGATCCAAGTGGATATCAGTGGCCACCCACCTATTCCAATTGGCCGAAAACAGTCTTCTGGCAACTTACTATTTTTAGTAGTTTTTCAGTTCCTAAACTTATGGGGCCATTTTGAGGGCCTAAATGAATTTTTTGGGGGATCGAGCACCTCAATAATAGTAGATGGCTCTACTGAGCCACCAAAATGAATATCCTCGATGATATATTTCCAATGAGCTATTTTTCACACCAAACAGAGATCGTATACCAAAGTTACGCCATGGGGAAGTTGATACACCAAACTACCCAAAACGGGGTCCACAAAACTATTGGTTTTTCATCTTCCGGGGTCAGGGTTTTAGATTTTCTTTATGTTAGAAAGGCCTTTAGAGCCTCATTTTAATCATATTCTTTCGAATGTGAGTATCCTTCACATCTCTTCTCATAGATAAGTTTCCACCATTCTAGAGAGTCTTTCACTCTATATTTATACAGTTTTGTACATTTCTCTCATTAATAGAAATTGTGTATTACTATATATTTGTGTGTGGTTGCATATATGATATATTTATATTATATTATTGGATATTTCAAATATTTGTGTACATTTCCTTATTATATCTCCACTCCCATTTCGTTCCAAAAATAATCTGGACCAATGGTTTCAGAGTAGGTTGCTCTTAATCATTTTTTTCATTGCACGTCCTCGACGAGGTCCAAGTATAGCCTGTAGTTCTAACAGTTGTGCACATTCTTCAGATTACCCAGTCTTTTCAAATAAAAATAATTGAAAAGGCACATTTTTCATGGTCCACATATTTGTTTTTCTTAAACTCATGCAAACACAATGAAGTGGTGGGAATGAAAATTTGAAATGAGGTTCTCTTTGAAATGAGTTCTCTGGACCGTTTTTTACCCCTGCAAACACAAATTGATGAGAAAAAAATCTATAAGGGCCTAATTGGGGAGGAATTTGATCCAACTCCCGAGTATGGTCACAAATCTATTATGCTTGTTTTTCCACTTAGGTGAGCAAAAACAAGGCATTTAACTATCTAGTTAGACAAAAAGACAACACAAAAGTTGGTTAATTGATTAGTGGATCAACCAAAGAGAAAATAAAACTAAACTAAGCATGTTTATACTCAAATGGAAACATGAAATATCACACAAGAAATATGTACCAATAGGATTGATCTTTTAATTAATAACACCTCGAAGAAGTATGGGGATTTATGAATCCCTCTTCCTCCTTTGGAGGGATATTGAGTCCCCCAGAACATATATATACTCTCCTGATATAGTTGGATATCAGTTCCCACCCACCTATTCCAATTCACTCAAAACAGTTTTTTAGAAACTTACTATTTTTAGCAGTTTTTCAATTCCTGGACTTTCGAGGCCATTTTGAGGGCCTAAATGAAGTTTTTTTGGGATCGAGAACCTCAATAATAACCAGTGGCTCTATTGAGCCACCAAAATGAATTTCCTCGATGATACCTTTCCAACAAGATACGTGCGGCCCAAATCGAGATCATATGCCAAAGTTGATACACCAAACTACCCAAAATGGGGTCCACAAAACTGTTGGTTTTTCATATTCCAGGGTTAGGGTTTTCGATTTTATTATTGTTAAAAAGGCCTTTAGAGCCTCATTGTAATCATATTCTTGTGAATGTGAGTATCCATCACATCTCTTCTCAGAGATAATATGCCATCATTATGGCGAGTCTTTCACTCTATATTTCTACAGTTTTGTACATTTTGCTTATTAATAGAAATTATGTATTATTGTATCTTTGTGTTTATGGTTGAATATCTGATATATTTCTATTATATTATTGTATATTTTATATATCTCTGTACATTTCCTTATTATATCGCTACTCTCGTTTCGTGCCAAAAATCCTTTGGATCAGTGGTTTCATAGCAGGCTTCTCTTGATCATTTTTTCAGTGCATGTCCCCGACGAGGTCCGAGTATAGCCTCTAGTTCTGAAAGTTGTGCACAGTGTGCATATTACGCAGTCTGTGCGAATGAAAAGAAGGTAAAAGGTGCATTTTGAATGGTCTACATGTCTATTTTTCTCAAACTCATGGAAACACAGTGAAGTGGCGGGAATGAAAATTTGAAATGAGGTTCTCTTTGAAATGATTTCTCTGGACTAGTTTTGACCCCTGCAAACAAAAATTGATGAGAAATGAATATTTATGGGTCTAANTCTATTTTTCTCAAACTCATGGAAACACAGTGAAGTGGCGGGAATGAAAATTTGAAATGAGGTTCTCTTTGAAATGATTTCTCTGGACTAGTTTTGACCCCTGCAAACAAAAATTGATGAGAAATGAATATTTATGGGTCTAATTGGGGAGAAATTTGATCCAACTCCCTAGTATGGTTTCCAATCTATTGTTCTTGTTTTTCTACTTGGGTGAGAAAAAACAAGGCACTTAATTATCTAGTTAGGACAAAAAGACAGCACAAAAGTTGGTTAGTTGATTAGTGGATCAACCAAAGAGAAAATAGAAAAAAACAATAACTATAAAAATAAACTAAATTAAGCACATTTATACTCAAATAGAAACACGAAATATGACACAAGAAATAACTACCAATAGGATTGATCTTTTAATTAGTAACACCTCGAAGAAGTATGGGGATTTATGAATCCCCTCTTCCTCCTTGGGAGGGATCTTGAGTCCCCAAAAACATATCTCTACTCTCCTAATCTAGGTGGATATCGGTGGCCACCCACCTATTTCAACGTGGTCAAAACAGTCTTCTAGCAACTTACTACTTTTAGAATTTTTTATGTTCCTGAACTTCCGGTGCCATTTTGAGGTCCTAAATGAAGTTTTTTCATGATCGAGCACCTCAATAATGGTCGTAGGATCTATTGAGCCCCAAAAATTAATCTCCCAATGATACCTTTCCAACAATCTAACTTTCTCCCCAAACGGAGATCATATGCCAAAGTTACGCCCCAGGGAAGTTGATACACCAAACTATC
>SNQJ01S0226398.1:0-14614 GCA_010110895.2 Picea sitchensis | reverse complement strand
TGGTTTTCTCCCGATTTGGGTTTCCACGTAAAACACTGGTGTACTGTGTATGTGTGTGATAGTTTATTTATTACTGCTCATTATTGGACAATAATTCTACATTGATATAACATTTGAAGAAAAATGATTATAATTACGTTATTACTAATTCACCCCCCCTCTCAGTAATCCAACAGTATATTCAATATCACTTTGATCTAATCCCAGGATCATCTTTACCTAGTCAAGAAGCCTATAGGATGAGTCCTACACAACATGCAGATCTCAACCAGTGAGTGAAAGAACTTATAAAGAAAGGTTTGGTAAGATAAAGCATCAGTCCTTGTGTTTTACCAGCATTTTTGACTCCAAAAAAGGTTAATACATGGAGTTTGTGCAGAGATAGAAGAGCAATCAATTAAATTACCATCAAATATCAGTTTTGTATACCACACTTGGACAAAATGATGGATGTGCTAGCTGGAGCTAAATATTTTAGTAAAATTTATTTGCGATGTGGATACCACCAGACCGAAATTCGCAAAGGGGATGAATGGAAAAATGACTTCAATACTAGGGATGGACTATATGAATGGATGGTGATGCCATTCAGGTTGTCCAATTCACCTAGTACTTTAATGTGGTTTATGAATACTCTGCTTCAACCTTATATTGGAAAGTTTTTTGTTGTTTATTTTGATGGCATCCTAGTTTTCAGTAACACCAAAGAATGTCACTTGCAACATTTAAAAATGATTTTGAGTGCATTGAGAAAACATCAACTTTAAGAAAACTTGAAGAAATGTAGGTTCTTGCAAGAAAGTTTGGTATTTTTGGATTTTTTCATCTTGACAGATGGATTCAAGATGGATTCAGAGAAGGTCAGAGAAATTTTGGAGTGGCCTAATCCTAGGACCATAACGAATGTAAGAATTTTTTATGGGTTGACTACCTTTTTCTGAAAATTTATTCGAAATTTTAGCATTATTGTAAAACCCATAACAAATTGCACCAAAGGCAAGACATTTATGTGGACCAATGAAGCTGAGTAAAGTTTTAAGTTTCTAAATAAGAAGGTAAGTGAGGCACTTGTATTAGCCTTACCGTATTTTGATAAAGTGTTTGAGGTAGATTACTATGCTTCACATGTAGGCATTGGAGTTGTACTTAGCCAAGAAGGTAGACAAATTGAATTCTTTAGTGAAAATTTGAATGAGGTGAGAAAGAAATACTCCACACATGATGTAAAATTTTATGCAATTGTGCAAGCATTGCGACATTAGAGGAATTATTTAGTTTTTAAAGAGTTTGTGTTATTTACCGATCACATTGAATTAAAATATGTAAACACCCAAAATAAATTGAACAATAGACATGCAAAATGGGTCTCTTTCTTACAAGGCTACACCTTTTTTATGAAGCACAAATCAGGATGACAGAATCAAGTTGTAGATGTTTTTAGTCAGTGCATTGTTCTTTTGACAACCATGAAAAATAAAGTAATTGGGTTTGTTGCATTAAAGGATCTCTATGCGTCTGATAATGATATTCGAGATATTGTGAAACAATTGAAGAATCCAGTCATTGGGAACATGGATCTGGATCAGGGTGAATATTTTATGCAATATGGATACCTATTCAAAGGAAAACAACTAAGAATTCCAATTGGTTCAATGAGGGAAAATATTATCAGAGATCTTCACAGTAGTGGTTTGGCGGGACATTTTGGAAAGGATAAGATGCTATCCTGAATTGAAGATAAGTATTACTGGATGAAAATGAAAAAGGATATAACCATGTATGTGGCACGATGTAGGATTTGTCAAATGGATAAAGGAAACTCACAGAACAAAGGGTTGTATATGCCATTACCAGTGCACACATGCCCATGGACATATCTGAGCATGGATTTTGTGTTGGGCTCCCAAACACATAGTGAGATAATGATTATATTTTTTTGGTTGTTGATAGGTTCTCTAAAATGGATCTTTTCATTGATTGCAAGAAAACTAGTGATTTATCAAGGGTGGAAGAATTTATTTTTTTTAGAAGTTGTTAGATTGCATGGGGTTCCAAAAAATATTACCTCTAATAGAGATACTCGGTTCTTGTATCATTTATGAAGGAATTTATGGAAGAAAATGAGGATTAAATTATAGTTCAATAGTGCCTATCACCCACAATCATATGGGAAAATCGAGGTAGTAAATCGGAGTTTGGGAAACATCTTATGAAGCATCGTTGGAGAGAAGCCCAAGTAGTGGGGTTTGGCTTTACATGAAGAAAAATTTTCCTATAATAATTTAGTGAATAGACATACACGTAAATCTTTGTTTCAACTTATTTACAGTAGAAATCATATGGGTGTCCTAGATTTGGTGCAACTACCACTTGGGGATAGGATCAGTGATGATGGGGAAGCATTTGTAGAACAAATTCAATAGTTGTAGCAACATGTGAGACAAAAATTGCAGGCCCATAATGAACATAATTTTTTTTATAAAAGATGTTCACCAATGATACCATTTATTCAATGAAGGTGATTTGGTGATGGATTATTTATAGAAATAATAGTTTCCTAGAGGAACCTACCACAAATAGAAGTATAAGAAAATTTATCCTTACAATATTCTCAAGAAAATCGACGACAATGCTTATAAGGTTGATTTACCAGTTGATCTGGATATCTCCCCTGTGTTTAATTTTTTTAATTTGTATATCTTCCATGGGGATGATCTAGGTGATGACAGTGAGGTGGAGGTGGATTGGCAATAGGCCATTCTGAGCAATAAATATGAAAATATTCTGCATATTTTAGATAAGAGTACCCTTCATACTCAGCAAGAAAAATACAACCGATATCTGGTCCAGTGGGAAGGCGTAGCACCAGCCGAGAGTATATGTATTACAAAGGGGGACTTTCTGAACCTAGATCTTGGTAAGTGGAAACAGTTTGAAGACAATAACTTGCAGGAGCTGTGTTCTTTTCAACCAAAGGAGAATGATGCAAGGATTTTTTGAGGGTCATAACTTTTGACTTGATTATTTGTTTGGGATGAAATTTTATAAGGATTTGTGTCTCGAAGATTTCACTTCCATGAAAATATGATCCTTCGGATTAGACATCATTTTGACACTTTTCTGGGGCCAAATTCCTTCATATAAGGCCTCAAATTGGGGTTTTAGTGTTTGTACGGGAATTTTAAAAGTTTTAATTATCAATTATCTCTTAGTTTATGAACTTGATCAGAAAAGCGAGTTGACAAATATTGTCACTCTAGTTAGCTCTTAGTTATTCATCAATTTTAGAGTCATGCGAGAATTTCTTAAAATTAACTATTTTTCTAAAATTAGTTGTTTTTCTAAAATTAGTTGTTTTCAAAAATCTCAGATAGCAGTTATAAGGGGTTGAACTTCCATTGTAATAGTTAGGGTGGAGAGGGAATAAAAGAGAGTTATTTTCCATTCTCGTGTGTTTGCATGGTTTTTAGATCTTGTGAATGAATCCAAGTTTATTGGTTACATGAAAATGGAGCATGCCCAACGTGATCAAAATTTCAAAGTTGAACTATTTATTGGGTCTATAATAGGACTCTCCATCGAGGTACCAATCATTTTCATAGGACATTAAACAATTCACAAAAAAAATCCCTTTCACAAAGTTTTTCACACGGGTAGATGCACATATGACATATAATTGTGTCCTCTCTCTTACTAAAGTGTTTATTCGTGGTGAATTCCAGTTAACTCTTAGTTATTAGTTAGTTTTAGAGTCATGCGAGAATTTCCTAAAATTAGTTGTTTTTCTAAAATTAGTTGTTTTCGAAAATCTCATATAGTAGTTATAAGGGGTTGAACTTCCATTGTAATGGTTAGGGTGGAGAAGGAATAAAAGAAAGTTGTTTTTCGTTCTCATGTGTTTGCATGGTTTTTAGATCTTGTGAATGAATCCAAGTTTATTGGTTACATCAAAATGGAGCATGCCCAATGTGATCAAAATTTCAAAGTTGAACTCCTTATTGGGTCTATAATGGGACTCTCCATCGAGGTGCCAATCATTTCCAGAGGACATTAAACAATTCACAAAAAAATTCCCCTTCACAAATTTTTTCACACGAGTAGGTGCACATATGACATATAATTGTGTCCTCTCTCTTACTAAAGTGTTTATTCTTGGTGACTTCTAGTTGATATATTCTTTTGCATGTTTCATGAATATTGCATGCATATTTGATTTACTACTTACAAATATTAGTTTACATAGACTAGTTAATTGATAGCTTAGTTTAGTCTATTTTTCACATTAGGATTGTTGTCTATCTGTCATTGTACTTGTTGTAGAATTAGATAGGCTTTTGTTTTTTCTCCCTAGCATTGTGTGTGAGCACTTGTGATTGCTACACCCCCCTTTTCTCTAGTTTTATATCCATCCACTTACATACTTGACTCATACTTCTCAACATTTATTGGACATTGACAAATAACAACAACCTCGGTACAAAAGGTTGTTGGCCATAAGTATGTGTAGGTATAGGTCATGATTGTATTCTCCCAACCTCATTCAGACTCTATCGCTAATTTATTTTTAACAAAATGTTTATTTTCTCAAAGTGTTGTCTACTTTCCTAAGTGACTTCCTAGAATATTTGTTGCTTACTTCAAAGTAGATATATTAGTATCCTATTTTAGAATGTAACTAAGTCACTCTAACTTACTAGAATGTCATCTATTGATTTTTTGGTAGCTCGTTTCTTTTGCTTTTTATTTTATTCATTTTTATTTCTTGATTTAGTTGCATAAATGAGCCACAACTCTCTTTAATAGTGTTATAACCTTCCTACCATCCTTTTATAAGACTGTTCATGCTACGAGGGGAATTGTAGCACAAAAAATATGCCTTCCTATACCTTTCCATATGATGATGAGTGAATATGAACAGGAAATTTATTTAATATGTTAATGTTTTCAATCCTAACAATATTTATTACCTTTATTACTTATCATAATTTGATTATTTAAGGCTTCATGAATGGCTTTGTGACCTCGACTCTAATTTTGTTCACTTATTATCTCCTATTACTTTCTCTCAATAGGATGTTTTAACTTTGATGACATGCTATGATCATTCAAGAGCATCATATTATATATCCTTCGTGTAGCTTAATGTAAACCTTATCTCCTTGTAATTAAATTGGATCTTAATCTTTTTAATTATAATCTTTATTTATTTTTATTACTTTGTTACATTATAATGCAATTATATTTACTTAATTGTTTTGATTTTAATATAATTTTATTTACTTAATGGATTTTCATTTTCCTAATTACCCATCTTACCTTAATTGTCTCAGTTATGATTTCGAATCTTTTTCAAGATTCCTCCTTATCTTACAAAGATGTACAATCCCCTCTTTAGGTTTTAATACTTTCTTAATGCGATGCGCTTTTCCCAAATTTCTCCTTTGGATTAATATTACCATGTTTCAAACCCTCTTATGTTTTAATATTTTCTTAATGTGATGCACTTTTCCCAAATTTCTCCTTTAGATTAATATTGTCATGTCTCAAACCCTCTTATGTTTCCATGGTCCACCTTGGAATCCAATTTTCCCCTCATATCTTTATAACAACATTAATATTGTCATGTCTCAAACCCTCTTATGTTTCCATGGTCCACCTTGGAATCCAATTTTCCCCTCATATCTTTATAACAACATTAATGTTGACTATGATATGTAAGAATTTGGTTTCTAATTTTTAAGTTTTTATTTTTTAGATTATTTGTTTAATATTAAATTTCTTCATAATGTTGACTATGATATGTAAGAATTTGATTTCTAATTTTTAAGTTTTTATTTTTTTATTTTTTAAATTATTTGTTTAATATTAAATTTGCATTTTCACTTTGAAATCCAATTTCCCCCTCATATCTTTAGAATCACATTAATGTTAAGTATGATTTGTAAAAAATTGATTTTTAATTTTAAATTTTTTTAATTATTTGTTTAATATTAAATTTTTTTGTTTTTTAAATTTATTATGTATTTATTTAACATATTCCATTCAATTTTAAATAATTTTCTTCTTCTAACAATTCGAAAGTTAAACTTTTCCTTTGCAACTATTCCAACTATTCTAAGAATAGAATCTTTATAAAAAAAATTGATGAAACATTTGCTTGTAAAACGACAAAACCAACTAAATAATAATTTGAATGTTTGTATTCCTCTTCCTTCACTCTTCTCTTTAAATATGATCCTTTTACACTATTTAAATGGTTAATTTTTGTTATTAAGATTATTATAAATGGTTGACTTTTGTTCTTAACGTTGTTATGTTGTGCCAATAGAAGATTAATGCGATCTCTTGGTGATTTGAAGCCTCAAATTTGATCTTGTACATTCCTTTCCCCTTACTCCTTTGGGTATTCAAAGACACCGTTAGATAGTTGTTGAAAGAATTATTAATTCCATTGGGCGTATTTGATTTCGTGCACTCCTTTTTCCTTGATCCTTTGGTTATTCGAAAAAATAGTTGTAGTTCTACAAAGAATTATTGGTTCCTTTTTAATTCTAAATATTGCGAACAAACTCTTCACAGCTTTTCTCACAATTTTCATTTAAAGAAATGATGCAACTTCTTTGTATATAGGTGGTGGAATGGGCACTAACATTCGGTTTTGTAGTTTTCACCAACATTGAGGTGCACTTTGAGCTCTCTCTTCCCCTCTATATGTTTTAGTTTATAAAGAGTTTGCTTGTTGTGTGTGATTGGGATATTGTGTGTGATTGGGATATAGATGAAAAGGGATTTTTACAATTTCTTTTATCTTCAATCCATGTCACATGATATGGATTGTTAGTTGATAGCTTGAAATGATATTGTAGTAAATCAAATGTTTCTTATCCCATTTTGTATTTTGTTTTGAGATGTAAATCTTTAAATTGATGTGATAGTGTGTTCTTTTACTTTGATATTGTAGAAAATTTGATACCATAATTTTTGGACAATTTTTACTAGTGATTATTATCAATGTAATAATAAACATTATTTTATTACAATAACATATTTTTATATTAAAATTTAATTATCTATAAAAAAATTCTCACTTTCTATACTATTTAAAAAAAACCTATAAATTTCTCAAATGGGGTGCCATGTATCCTAGTGCACACATGAGCCCACACCTCACATTAAAACTTATGGACACCTGGCTCCCGATTACAGTGTCGATGACTTATGTGGTAGCGTTGGGAGGTGGTGAGGTCATTTCAGGCAGAGTTAACCATGGATGAAGGATTTCAGAAGCAAAGGACGGCTACAGGCTCACACGGTGGAGGACGACAACCTTAATGCCTGGTACAGGGACTTTAATGACCTCATAATAGTCATGACACAAGTGAGGAGAAGGCACTTAAGCCAGCATAGAGCCTGGACACAATGGCATTTTGTCTATGGCCTCTACCTGGAGCAAAGTTGCAATGGGAGGAAACTGGGTTTTGGGGTATTCCATCTCCATGAGTGGGTCTAGTCTTCTCATCTCAAATACCTTACAATTTCTTAGAAAAAAATTCCAAGGAAAAGGGGATGCCCGAAGAGAGGAAGTGGTGCCCACATCCCTGTGGTTCGACCCATCTCCACAGTGGAAGGCATAGATAAACGATGCTCTTATAGGAAGACGTCTAGGTCACCAGCGGGAAATTCAAGCAGGGATCAACAACGAGAAAGTGGGCATACGTTGGGAGGTTAGGGATGCAAAATTGAGTGGTTTGACAAAAAGGGATGCTCTCTTGGCTATGCCCCAAAGAATTTTCCGGGATGGACTTCATCCTAGAACCTGTCACCCAACACTCACATCAATCCTACCAATGATGGTCACGAAGTTCACGAAGAGGACAATGCAATGAAGCATTCTCTAGCACTGTCACACGCAGGCATGAGGAGCAACAACAACGATGAAAACACATAGCCATTATTGGATCCCTTTCCACTCTTCAACAATTGGTGTTTGAGCTACGCAACGAGGTATCTGATTTGAAATTTTGCATTGAGCTTTTCGAGAAACATACGTCCATAGCCATGCCTTTCAACATCACTTCAGAAGTTGTGTTTTCTCATGTGACAAAGGAGGCAAGGGTGTCTATCCTACTCCCTTGTATTCAGAAATGGCGCCAAACTTGAAATTCATCTAGTTTTCCTTTTGTTTTGGTCTTGCAATTTTGTATTTGGGTTTAATGTTTTTAGCTATCATCCGTTTTGAGATCAATCGACAATGTATGGGTCTAGTCATCATGTATATGTCTTATGTCAAATGATGGCAATGGGCACTGTCTTTTTCAAGGTCTTATAGTTAACACAGTCATGAACAATCAACTTGAGCAGAGTCAGTTTCCAGCAATGACGACTTACACTTCAGGGAACAACTATTTTTTAATAATTTCCTATAACAAAATTTAAAAAAAAGAACTATAAATATTATTATGTAATATAAGAAATCATATTTTATTTTATAATAATAATAATAATAATAATCCATTTTTAAGGTCACAGCCAAGCCAAACACCTAATTGGTGTATGAGACCCTCTTTTTTATGGGACAACGGACCCCCTCCACCCAGCGATTTGACTGGTAAAGTCTATGGAGGTATACATACCCTACCCCCCTCTGGATTTGAACTTGTGACCTCTTAAGAGGAAACACATGTTCTTAACCATTTGGCCCACTCAAGCTGTGACCTCTTAAGTTTTTTTGAAAAGGATATAATTCTTGATCAAAGAGGTTATTGATGCCCGACATAAATCAATGAGAGTGCAACTTTATTTTTAAAATATAGAAAAGAAAATTAAAATCATTTAATATGGAATTTTCAAAAAGTGTCATGTGGCAACTTTCATGTGTCATTGTTGACTTTCGTTTACTAAAAGACCAAAAAAGAGTTATTGTCACTTCCCAAAATGTTTTTATTTTGATGTGACCAATAGTATATATTTTTATTTTCATATTTTTATGAGTACAAGTACTTATTGATATGACCAATATTAGAATTTTTTTATATTCTTATGATTTTTCATTTACTTTCTTGATTTCTATATTCAACTTAGTACTTATTTACTTTCTTAGTTTCTATATTTGATAGGGACTAGCCACTTTGTAGCATATTCACTTATTTTTTAATGATCACAATAGATAAAAGTAATATAAACAATATTCATGTCATGGCTTAATGGCTTTTTTTTTTAATGATCATAATACAAGAATATAATAGAAAATGTGCTAAAAATTTCTTAAATTAGCTAAAACTTTGAGATAAGATTATAGACGAACATTCATGTCATGGGATAATCGTTTATTTATTTTTTGTAGTAATCATAATACATAAAATATAATTAATAATCTATATTTTTGTGGTGATATTATTTGTCTATAGTCTATAGTAAACTTTTAAACTTTATTCTTAATTTTAATGGTTATTTCTAATGAACTAATTAGATATTTTTAAAGAATTGGTTAACTAATTTTAATGATTTTTATTCTTTTTATTCTTATCAAATTGATTGTTTGAGTTCCTTACATCTCTCACTTCCCTATTATTTAAGATTCCTTTCAAACTATTCAAATTTATTATTAACTTTCAACTTATGTTTTCTATAACAGTTGTGATCTTTCAATATCCTCTAGTGTATTGTTGTGCTCCTCATTTTGTAGTGCTCATCATGCATGCTTATCATCATGTTTTCAATGTCCTCTAGTGTATTGTTTTGCTCCTCATCTTGTAGTGCTCATCATGCATGCTTATAATCATGTGTTGTGGATATGTATTCATTCACTAACCACCATGTGCTTTTATGTTCAACCATCTACACCAAAAACATATAATGTTACCATCTACACCAAAAATATATATTGTGTTGATGTGAAAAACAACTCTAATACTTGAAAATTCAAAATTACAAAACACCTATAAACATATGGAAATCTAACTACATTCACATATATGGAAATCTAACTACATTCACATACATATGAATGTATGTGAATTCATATGAAATGGAAATATTATATTAGATCTTTCGAATTAATTATTTCTCCAATTAGTTAATATATGCATGACCATACAACCATAAAGAAGGATGAGGATATATTGTATATCAAAGATAAGAGAAAAAGCAATAAGACAAAATCATATTCAACCAATGATGATTATGACGATTATTAAAAGAAAAGATTTAAGAAAAAAAATAAAATGTATAATACGAACATATCAAAACCTAAATTGAAAAATAATTAACATTTTATACTAATCTTAAACCATTAGTAACTTTCCATAAATAATTGACATTTTATAATAACTTAAACCATTATTAACTTTTCATGACAATGTTGACATTTTATAATAATCTTAAACAATTATTAACTTGTCATGACAATATTAGATGATAATTTAACTTTTATAATCATTTTAATAATATAAACTAAAAACTTAATATGCAAAACCTAAAAACTAAACAACCCCAAAGGAAGTTACGCGTTCGTTCCACACATAGATCTTCTTCATTAAAAAAAAAAGTCTAATCATCCTCAAAATTCTATCATTAGAAAAGGAAACCAAAGCCGGTGATGTGTTTATCAACCGTTTTTCTTCTAAGCTCGAATGATTAATATTGAATTATCTGTTATATCTCTAAGTTTATTTTAATGGTACCTTATTCAACTTTTTTTAGTATTACCTTAATCAACTTTGTCCCATGTAAGATTTTTAAATTTATGTGAGCTATTCAAATCTTATAAAATTTGTTAAATGTTTTGTATTGAATTTGTGAGTGTGGTCCAATAAACGAGGAGGAGGAGGACTATTTGTGACTCAAATCATGAATCCTTTATCTTAAGGTTCGTGATAGGAGTACTAAATTTTATCATAACTAGAGAAACACTTTCACAATCAGAAACATAATAGTAGTGATTCAGCTCCTAACCAATGAAAGAATCACTATCGTTGCAAATATCCTTAATGTAGCTCATACCCACTCCATAAATCTCTACACATAAGCAAAACTTACCTCAACAATAGTGGCAGAAACAATGTTATCAATCATTGATGCCTGTCAAGTTAGTGTTAGAGGAAGAGATAAAATGAGTGCTTAGGGAAATGGATTTTGATTAGTTCCCCGACCTAGATGGTTTCACAACCCACTTCTACAAATCCTATAGGAATATCATTAAAGGGGACCTAAATCATATGCTTGAGGATTTAAGGAAGAACATGTGCCTTGGGGTTGGGGGGTGAACTTATCATTCCTAACACTCATCCCAAGGGAGAAGAACTTTCCCACCTTCAACAAGTTTTTCCCAATATCACTCTGTAATTTCTCATAGAAGGTACTGACTAAAATTTTGGTTACCAAGATCAGCTCCCTTCTTCCAACATTGATCTCTTCAGAGCAAGGGATATTTTTGCAAGGCAAACAAATCTATGATATTATTGTCCTCATCCAGGAAGCTCTCCATTCCAATATTCAATTAGATGAGAAAGGAATGATAATCAAGTTAGATATGGTCAATGCCTTCAATAGAGTCTAGCACAACTTCATCTTCAAGGTCCTTCAAAAGTTTGGGTTATTTGCCTCCTTCATCAACTAGATCATGGCATGTTGGCGGGGGTGGGGTCACACTCAGATAACATAACTTGTAAATGGAAGACCAACAACCTTTTTTTTAGCCTCAAGAGGATTAACATAGGGATACCCCCTCTCTCTCTCCTATACATCCTAATGGTCAAGGCATTAGGAAGAACCCTCTTAGAAGCAAGGATAATAGGGAAAATCCTAAGAATCAACATAACTCAAGGATTCAAGGAAACCAACCATACACAATTTTTTGATGACACACTGTTAATTGGGGGAGCCTCTCCCATCATTGCAAGAAGATTTATAGAAGCCATATAAAAAGACCTTGAATCGTCTAGAGGAAAAGTCAAGAATGATAAATGCAAAGTATATGGTTGGAAAACCACTCCTAGAATGTTGAACCAAACATCAAGAAATTTAGAATTCACTATTGAAACAAACTAGAGGTCCATCAAGTATCTTAGCATTCAAATAGTGATCTCCCTTATGATCTTGGCCAACTAGAACCTGAACATCACCAAATCAAAGTGAATATTCTCTTCTCCAGTGCAAAATTGCTCAACACTCATGGCAAGTTAGTATCGATCAAGTCTATTCTCTCCTCAATGTCCATTTGTATGTTCTCTTTGTTAATGTATTTTGCAGGAATACACCAATCTATGGGACCTCTCATTCAAGAATTCTTGTGGCAGGGAAGAAAAATTGAAGAGAAAAATTATTAGCTAGAAGTTAGTTTGAGCTTCCTTTGCAAAAGGAGGACTAGACACCAACGACCCAACCATGATGGAAATCACTCTTATAGATAAACTACCATGGAGACTAGTAATAAATAAAGACGATTGGTGGAAAGAGGTCATCCACATCAAATACCTCTAGGTCACTCTAACAAAAATATGTCTAGACTCTCCTTTGTATCATGAATTAATCTCTCAAATATGGCACCTCTTGAAGTGCTCCATTAAACTCATCAAGGACACTATTTCATGTAAGTTGGGGAATAGAAGGCCTATTAGCATATGGGGCCAAAAATATATAGGGAACTAGTCACTCCCCGTTCTCCCAGAACTAGCAACTCTCCGCCCCTAGATGCAAGTCAAAGGTTTCATATCTATCATATATGTCTCTCTATAAAAATAATGAAGAATGGACTTTGAAGTCTTGAAAGTCACTCCCTACCCAATGGAATTCTACCCACTAATATACCAACTCCTCAAAAGACTAAAGCGAGTTTCCCCCACAAGTTTGCAAGAAGAGTGTTGTTCCAGATTTTGTGTTTTAAGGCTATAAAACACACCGTCTAGGCATCCAAATATGATAATACTTTTAAAATAATGAAAACAAAGAAAGTAAGATCAAATTCAGTTTCTCAATTGTCTTTGTATTTCTTCTCTTTCTTCATGTATGGTTATATCGCGTTCAATCACTGCCCACGATCGCTCTAACTCGGTTCTATTTGTTGCAGTTTGCAAGATGGTGTTAAATAGGTTCAATGCGATGCTGGTTTGATCTTGTAAACCGGGTTCTATGTTTGGTTGTCTTCCGTTAGGGACTGTCATGGGTGATTGATTTTTTATATTTTCATAGAAGGGTTTTTATAAGTTTGTTACTTCAGACATTCAGGTAAGATATTGATAAAACAACTTTAAAGATTGAAACAGAAGATGAAGACACAAGTAAGGCCGTTTCCTGGTTCAGTGACAATTATGAAACTGTAAGCAATGAAACATGACGTAGAGAAATATAAGGATTTAATCTGGAAAGAATCTTATATTTCCTTTACAATAAAGAAAGGAACGCAGGTTTTCTAACAAAAGAGAATATTGAGGAACAGAGGGTTACAGGTCTTAAAATTATTGAAATAATTTCAGAGGAAAAACTGTAACACATTCAACACCCAAACCAATCTGATACTATAAACAATAATTGCATATAATTCCAAATTGATTCACTTGCTAGAAATGCACATTAAGAAGATGATTTAATAAATGAAACTAGAGAAGGATGGAAACATAGTCACTGAATGACAAGATCCAAAATCTTGTTGTGAATGATATTCTGATAAACTTTAAAGCTGATCGTACAAAATGGTCTTGTTCCCAAAATTTCTGAAGCCCAGTTTTAGCCTCACTAAATCATATTTATACGTTTCTGTCCAAAATTTCCGTTGGTAACTAACCAACTTCCTAATCTTTCGGTTGCAATAGACTAATGTCAACCGTTTATAATTTATTACAAAATACTAAAAATAGAAATATTTACAAAGTTTTAACTCTTAGTAGAAAAACTTTCTTTATCTGTTTCGGTTGCTTGAACATGTTTTTCTAAAAAGTTCACCAAAGCCTTAGGAGCCTCGGGTATCTCATTTGCTTCAAAGGAGAAGAAGCTTCGTTGTAATCCTGGTAACTGGTGTGCAATTGCTTTCTCTATAGATTTAGCCGTTTGATATTTCATTACTTATGTACTGATATTGTCCGATAAAATCTTATGCCAGTTGAAACTTCTCCCCTCTGAAACCTCTTCTAGGAGGGGTGTCCATTCTGCACTAAAGTGATTTGAGTCATTTTTCCTGTATAATCTGCATAACATCATTACTAAATATCTCATATAAACATTCAATGAAGCAGTGGCATATATCCCCTGTGCATCAGCCCTAAATTTGTTTTTGTCTCTGACCCATTCTTTTATCATGTCCGGGTATGATTGGCTTCCTTCAACGCATTCTTTTTGTTGAACTGTAGCTAAAAACTCAGAATTTAAAGTATGTTTATGATTGGGTGATAACTTATACATTACTTGGATATGTTCGGGCCTGAATGAGCCGATAACAGCTCCTTGCTCGTTTAGGATACTCCTTGTCAAAACGTCCACCTTATCCAGTGCCCAAGCAATCATATTTGTATATGAAACCAGTCTTGGGCGTGCAGCAACTTTATGGAGACCAGTCTCGGCGATATCTCGGAGATGATTTTCCCCATCATCATCCGCGAATGAAAGCTCATCTTCCATTTTC
>SNQJ01S0226397.1:0-14614 GCA_010110895.2 Picea sitchensis | reverse complement strand
TGAATACAAAATAAATTATTTCAATAATAATTTTAATGGAGAAATTAGAAGTGGACCCAACCCTAAAATAAGGAAAGTGGGGCCAAGTGACCTAGAATATGTTTTTAAGGAAGCTACTTGGAGATTATAAATAAGAGGCAAGGATCTCTAATTTGAATCAAACCTGAGAATATTGAATATCTATATGTTTTTGAGTTTTACAAATGATATCTTAGCCGAAATTCAGAGGAAAGTGAAGAAAAGAAGGCCGAAATGCAAGGAAGGATAAATTCTTTTGATGGTGCTTTTTAAGGTATGTTTGTTTTAGGTCATCTCACCATTTTCGCTACAACTTTTTTTATATAACGATTCAGATCCTGAAATTTCTATGAAAGTGAGAAAACATATCCAAGTATCTGTGGTTAAAAATTCAGCTTGTGGGTCATTGTATTTTTGGAGTTACACTCTGTGGAAAATAGGGTTTGTGGCAAGTCCTGAAACTAGTCAAAATTAGGTGTTTCGGGTAAAAACGTCATAACTTCTTCATAACAGATCCAAATTAAGTAATACAAAATGTGTTGGTTAGGGTATAGTCTGTAGTATGCTTTGTAACAGTTTCAGATCATTTCATCAAATATTTTGTGCGGGGAACTCTCTACAAGGTCGCTCTCTAGAATAAGCCAGAATTCAGCAAGGTATGACATTTTTGCTATAACTCCTTTTTTGAAAGGTTCCAAGCAGTGCCACTTGGAGGAATTGCATAAAACACACTGAAGAACATTATGTATCAGTTTCATATATTTATACATTACAAGTTCAAAGTTATGATTACTTCAAGTTAGGGTTGTTGACTAATCCAAAACTAGGCATGTGAGACTAAAAACAAGTTTGATGAAAATGCTAGTCTTTTGTTTTTAAAAGTCAAGGAAGGTTTTCAGGAATGTGATCATATAAACCAGGTCTATTACAGAGCTACAAATCAGATTTGGATGATGAAATTGATGAGGTATTTTTTTTGAGGTACATGTTGAGTACATGGTTGAGACAGTAGTTGATGAGTTGGCACATACATGAAGTGTATAGTTGATGATGTTGATACATATTGACGAGTCATTTACAGAGCTACAAATCAGATTTGGATGATGAAATTGATGAGGTATTTTTTGAGGTACATGCTTGAGCAAGCTAAGGGTTGAGACAAGAGGTTTACGAGCACATACATGAAGTGTATATAGTTGATGATGTTGGATACATATTGACTTCATTCATAGTTGATGAGTAGTTGACACATGATTGGTGTTATTACTTGGGTACATGGTTGGATGCATTATTTTATGGTACATATTGATTACAAGGTGTTGGTGCATGGTAGTTGATGCACTTGTTTATGGCATGTGCTGATTTACAAAAGCTGGTGGCTGGTTGATGCACTTGTTTATGGTGCCAGTTGATTACGTGTTGATGTGGCTTGTTGATGTAATTTGTTTATGGTACGTGTTGATTACGTGCTGATGCATGGTTGATGCATGGTTCATTTATTGGTACAGGCTAACGGTATATCTCACAAAGGATAGTGATTGGTTCCATCATTCTACTTCTACTGTGGTAGGCAGATTGGCAATGACAGTGTTGTAACCACTCTTCCCAAGGAAGCCTGAGAACATTGGGGTTGTATCTCCTTCCTGTTGTAGCCATAGAATTGGGAGTTGATCTTCCCTCAGGCTGTAGCCCCTGAGAAACTAGGGGTTGGAGCCTCCTTCCACTAAGCAGAAATGGAAAACAGCGAAGTTGAGCTCCAATGAATGTAATTCAAGACATATAAGAAAAGCATCTCGTGGTTTTCTCCCCGATTTAAGCCTTACATAAAACACCGTACTGTATGTGTATGATTGTTCATTTGTTCATTGCTTATTTACTGCAGTTATTGATAATAATGCTTCATTGATAAAACAATTGGATTATATGGCTAAAAAAAGATTAAATTTCTCTAATACTGATTCACCCCCCTCTCAAGAATCCAACAAATAACTTAGGTGATCACCCACACAAAAGTTTTCCTCCTACCCCTACAATACCATACATCAAAACTACAAGTTTATATTTTAGTTGAATACGCTAATGAAAACTCAACTTTGTGCACTAAATTCCTCTTAAGTTGTCATGATTGTATATAATTAATGATGACTCAACTTCATCCATGTGAAAACGTTTGTAAGAGTGTATTATTAAGAGTAAACAAAAGATATTCCTCAAAGAATATACCTAAATACACCTTAAACCATGTGCCAAAAGTGTGCCTTAAGAATATACCATAACCACCAAGATATGAACATCAAACACATAGAAAACATACCTTTACATTTGTAACAACTTGGTACAACATATCTCATAGGACCAACATATGTCTCTAGACTTATTCCAAAGACCCTCTCTCTCCAAGATATGCCTCAAGGCATATAACAAAATATCAATGACATACATCAAAACATGTAGACAAACACCTTTCATACAAGGAGGAAACCCTAATGCATCAGATCTATGATCATCATAACTTTATCAACCTTAGAATTAAGGCAAGGGTTCCTTTTTTCAAAACTTTTTCAGAGATTTGTGACTCATACACTGTCAACCTGTGGAAATCCGCACTTTGCTTCAATGTGACCCTCGTACATCCATTATTTGCTCCACTATGACCTACGAATATCTCTTTGCTTCATAATGTGACCTACATACATCATCTCTTTTGCTCCACTTTTACCCACGTATATAACTCATATATCCACACCTTGCTCCATTGCAACTCGCAGATAACCTCAGAAAACTAGTATAGTCACCTCTTCCTCTCCTCGACCTACTTTCTCCTAAGCCAGATTTGCTTTGCTCAGATATTCAATCCTCCTAACACAAGTACATACCCACTTATGCTAGTTCCATCCACTTATTCTAGATCCATACCATAAACACACACTTGCTTGGATGAAAAAATGAGAGAAGTTCTTGATGTGTATTTATACTTTTCCATCTGCTTCCCTTTTTACTCCGAATTTGTGGTCATTTCCCAGAATCCTTGTCTTCCTTTAATTAATTCTTTGGGGCTAACTTGTAACTTCTTATCCTTATATATAGAGCTTAAACTTTAAGAGGGCATAATTTCTCAACTGTGAGGAACCATGTGGCATACTCCCCTACCATTGAAACAACATGGACAAGGGACTATCCATGTATGAGGGTTTTTCATGCATTTGCAATGTCCTTCATCTTATTTTTCCTCAAACAACTTTGGGCTTCATGAACACACCTCTCAAGTGGATTCTTTGCAGACTCTTCAAAGTGTCTTCCCAGGGCTATGTGCTTAAATCTATTCCATATGGAACCACTTTGAGACTTTCTTCAAATACCCCATTACTTAGAGCCTCTAGAATTATTCTAGAGTTGACATCAGTCGACAAATAAATTTTCCAAAAATCTCTCTCCTTTGCATTGATGGAAACACTCATGCTCCCCATAACCAATGCCTCTATCTTCATGCTTTATACCCTTATCTTCATGCTTCTGACCTTTTCTCCCCTTTTTGAAATCAATGGAAAAGGGTGTTAAGATATTTAGATACTTAGGATTTAGTTAAGATCTAATTTGTCTAATGCTCGCCAGTAAAAGGTGTTTCTTTTAGCTGTTTCCTTTTTAGTAAGAACTAAATATGCATTTGTAGTTAGAAATATGGTAACAATGATATGTTCCCGAGACAGAGTATGATCTCGACGATCCATATCTTTGACCTAACAATCCATCGGGATCCATGCTTGATTTTCACTGATTGGTCCATGATCTCTATTTAAAGATCATCAAGAGTCATCATTTTGCCAATGATTGGATCAGATAACCTCGAAAATCTTTTGTAATATTTTTTCTTTTGCATTAATAAATTGTTCTAAGTGGCCACGTTGACTGGGACCATGAATGTTACCCTGAAGATGGGTTTCACCAGCCAAAACATCGGTGTAGTTGATCTTTGATCTACAGTGAGTGGCTAATGGTTGTTTGTCCTCTCTATTGGAATACATGTTGTCAAACTAAGGGTAACTTTATTATTGATGATTCTCTCCCCTTATCTTCTCTTCTGTAAGTAAGATGTTGTCTTAGATCTAATGTGGGGATTCTATATGCCTTCTTTTCCTCTTTGGATACTCATTCCATTGGTGATTCCTCTTATTGTAATCCACTGACGATATTAAAAAGCATTCATGTCAATTTTCCTTCATCATTTGACTTCAAATATTCATGGATTATCATGTCTTCATTGAGTTGACATCAATGATATAATCATTCAACAATATTCTCTTGATAGTATAGCTCCTCCTGATGGTTTATCTCCATCCATATGTCACAAAATCTATCCATGGTTCCTCAATTGTACACAATGTTGATCAATATGCAACTCTTCATTGTTTTGAGAGTTTCCTTTGAATCTATCAAGAATCCCTATCATTAGCTATTTCTCGCTTCTAAAGTCGAATCAAATATGTCCACTACTCTTTCTTCAAATCAAACTACTAGCTCCATCTACTTATGCTAGATCCACACCATAAACACACACTTGCTTGGATGTCAAATGAGAGGTTCTTGATGTAATTATACTCTTTTCCTAGCCCTTTATTTGAATCAGGTCACTGTGAATCCTTGTCTTCCCTTGAATTAATTTCCCTAAATGATTTGGTAACTTCTATCCTTATACTTCCAGGGCTTCAACCTTAAGATATAGGGAATTTCTCAACTGTGAGGAACCACATGGTGTGATTTCTACCATTGGAAATGACATGATGAGGACTATCCATGTATGAGGGGTTTTCATTCATTTGCAATGTCCTTCATCTTATTTTTCTCGAACAATCCTTTTGGGCTTCATGAACACACCTATGGGATTCTGTAGATTTCTTCAAAGTGTCTCCCATGAGGGCCATGCTTTAAATTCCATATTCACAAGGGCAACTCTCTGTAGACTTCATCAAATACACCCATTATTTCTAGAGCCTTCTAAAATTATTCTAGAAGTTGGACATCAATGACAACCAATTTTCCAAAACCTCTCCGCTTGGCATTGATGGAAACACTATGCTCCCCCGTGACCAATTCTCCCCCATTCTTCATGTTTATTCCCTCAAGGTTTTCTCATAAGCTTCGACTCATTTCCCTTTAAAATCAATGGAAGCGTGTTAGGATATTTAGATATTTAGGATTTAGTTAAGAGCTACTTGGTCTAATGTCATTAGGTAAAAAGTGTGTTTCTTAGTGTGTTTCTTAGCAAGAATTAGTATGCATTTGTAGTTAGAATTATGGCAACAATGACATGTCTCGACATAGAGGATTTGATGGTCCATATTCTCCTTGACCTTAACAAATCTCACATTCGACCATGGATTTTCACCCCATTGGTCCATGATCTCTATTTAAATATCATGGACGGTCATTTGTCAATGATCGATTATTGTGAGATAAAAGTTCTAGTAAATCTCTTCTTTGTAATATTTTTCTTTTGCATTAATAAATTGCCCAAGTGGCCATGTTGGTTGGGCCATGAATGTTACAATCAGGGGTTTTACCACATCAAAATATCGATGTGTTGATCTTTGATCCTGTTGTGTGAGTGGTTATCGGGTTGTTTTTCTTCTGTTGGAATACATGTGTTGTCATGTCCAAGGGTAACTCGCATGATGATTTGTTCCCTATTCTTTTCAATATGTTGTGTAGATCTATGTGGGGATTCTTGTATATGCCTTATTTCCTCCTTCGGTGCTCATTTTCCATTGGTGATTCCTATTATTGTAATCCACTAACATATATTAAAAAGCATTCATGTCAATTTTCATTTATCACTTGAATTCATGTCTACATGGCTCGTCATGTCTTCAACGAGTTGACATAATCATTCAACAATTTTTTCCTTGACAATACAACTCATGTTGATGGTTTCTCTCCATGCATATGTCACAAAATATGTCCATGACTCCTCAATTGTACACAATGTTGACTAATATGCAACTTCACTATTCTAAAAGTTTCTCTTTGAATCTATCAGAATCATCATTGCATATTCCCACTCTTAAAGATGAATCAAATATGTCCACAATTCTTCTTTTCAAATCAAACTATGCAAGTCTACAACAAGTGCATAAGCTCAAATTTGTAATGAATATATCTCTACCTGAATTCATTCTTGAAATCCTCTATACAATCATGAACCTCTGCCTCGGTGATATTCCTCATAACTTCTAGATTAGCTCTTCATTCTTGCATGGGGATGTGAATATTTCTCCTTAATTTACCAATTTGTCACAAGTTATTATGTACCTCTTCCATCAAACCATTCTCAATCTTCCTTCCCAAAATCCTAAAACAAATACTTCCCCACTCGAAAGATAAGGTTCTCATCATTTAATTGTTGCTTAGTCTCCTCTTCAACATTCACACCGACTAGGAGTCTCCAAGCTTGATGGCTTAGAACAATATATAAGCATGTTCTGTTGCATGATCATTATTCTAAATTCCGACATCTTACTCTCTACTGCTATAGGTTCATCATGATCTCGCAACTTTGTAAATCTTGTGAGTATGATCTCTAGGAGTTTTCCATTCACCTGTTCTTCCTACATTTCTTTCACTCTCCAAATTTTCTTGTACCTAATCTCGTTTTCTTCATGGAAGACTTCATCATGATTCTAAAATCATGAGCTATATGTTCATAGTTGTGGAATTTGCAACATTCAATATTATGGGGAGCCACAAACATTTATTGCTTGAACATTTCTTTCATATGTTCTACAATCTACAACTTTATGTCCAATGTTATTATATATAAATAAATAAATAAGCAATACAAAATAAATAAATTTGTTTTTATTGAGATAATTTATGTAGGTAATTATTATAGATGTAAATGTCCACTTTATACGTGGTGGTCCCTTGCTTGATGCTCAACCTGTATCTGTTATTGAATATAGTGCTCCTTTTTGCTAAGAAGACATGACTATAGATAATGGAGAGTTTATTGATGCTTAACCTTTTTTACTATTGACATATAGTGCTACTTTTGTCTAAGGCAACTCGACGACAAATATCCAAATTAATGAATTGTAAGGTTAACTTCCTTGGACAATGAGATGATTTCTTGTAAAATAATTCTTTAAATGCTTTTAATATCATAACTGTCATATCATAAAAGAGATTTGAAGGCCCATCACAATGTTTCATGTTCTGCACTTATTTTGTTACATCTCTACTAATGCTTGTTGCAATTTTGTTGTTCCATTGTTTGAAAAAGAGAACATCTCCCTTGGAGATAGTTTGTTGCTAATTTTAAATGTTGTATGTTTTTGCATGATGGTTAAACCACATGAAGAGAAATCATATGAAAACATGCAAGGCTCAAAAGGAAAAATGCATTTATAATGTCAACAGATCTCTGAAGACTGCACAAGATCATATCAATATTGGTCATAGTGATCATGAAGAACTCGTCAAGCAATGTTTAAAGGACAATGTTGATAGTGGTGTTGAATTTGAGGTAATCAAATTTTTTTGTGATAGTTAATCTGTCCCAATGTTTTGTCATAAATTTTCATGCTCAAAATGTTATTTTTGACAAAAATTTATTGTTGCATTATTCATACTTTTGAATGCTTAATACAACATTCTTCATACTTTTGAATGTTTTATATTTGTTTTGCATGATGAAACCACATGAAGGGAAACTCTATAAAGAGACATGATGAAAAAGACAAGTTCTTATCAAAAGAGCTATAAAAGATGCACTAAGCGATCTCAATATTGATAGCGATCATATTAATGTTGAACTCGAGAATAATGTGCAAAATATTCATAGTGGTACTAGTGAACTCGAGGTAAGTGTAATAATTATATGTTAAATATTAGAATATAATTATTGTTTTAACATTTTTCATATCTCAAGATAATGTGTATTTCTTTTTCTTTTGGCAGAAATGTATTGATCATAAACTCTAAGAAGGAGACAAAGTAAAGTTGTTGGATCCTATTATGAGGAAAATCACTCTATGAAAGATAGTAAACCACAACATACTAAATGACATGCATAAACAACTCTAATCCCAAGTACGCTATATAAAATAAATGATAACAGGATTAAGATCATAACATCTCGCTTCTATGGTGCCACATGCTTCCATTTATTCTTTGAGGACACTTGCAAGTGATCCATTTATAGTACATGGTTATTTGTTTCAATTTATGGATTATTAGTGGTGATGTTGATGGTTGTGATTTAATGTTATTTTATATATATAATAAATGATGTATGCTATTGACGAAGTTTTCCTCGAAAAGGTAACACTTGGCAATTATGAGTGCCGAGAGACAATGAACTTTCTTGGACTCTGCATTGAGTCAAGGAGTGGATTATATTGGTTTGAGTATTTCATTTATGCATATGACATATGATCAATTGAGTAGTATGATTTTATGTATGGATCATTGATAGTACTGGTTGATGGACGAAGCCGAATGCTTTGCTAATATGGCTCACATAATGAGTAAAGGGGCCATGCACATAGACCATATTTTGAGGGAGAGGTGTGGTAGATTTCCTGTCACATCCTATTAGAACTCCTATCGTGGATCTAATTGTAGGTTAACGACCAATTATTTTGAGAGAGGTCCACGATGTCGCGGAGGGCAGACTTTCACAACATCACGGCAAGATTCTAAGGGTGCACAATAAGGCGGGTCCTTATTCCTTGTAGGCCCTTAGTCTCTCATAAGGTCACCCAAGTGAGTGTTGACTCCAAGGGTTGGACTACTACCAAAACTACCAAAGGAGAGTAGCACCCTTGGATCATGGAGTGCATCTTGAAGGGCACGGCCACAGAAATAAAACTTGAGTTAATGAATCTAGGTGGTCTAGAAAACCTTGAAAATATTTATACCTTGTCAAATATGAATAATTAATGAGCAATTTATTACTTAAAAATCCCACAAATGAAAGTCTAAGTCTATTAAAAAATTAAGCCTAAGTATAAGTTTGGTGAGAATACTAAAAATAAATTATAAATTAAATAAAAGGAATAAAATCAAGTTAAGAATTAAGAAATATGAAATAAGTTCAAGAATTAATATAATACATGTGTGCAGAAATACCAAATTGGAATTTAAGATAAGAAAGTAATAAAACATAAGAGAATATGTGTATGCATAGAGTGGTATCTAGAGTCTAGTTAACACCAATCTAACTAGAAGAAGACCCCTATTTTAACTCAACTCGATTTAGTACAATCATTAAATGAGAATATAGGGAATAAATAGACAAAAATGAGTGAATTAAGAAGCGCTTTTAGGAAAGGTGAGGGAAATTGAGGACATGTGTCATTTGTGATATTTCTATAAAACAAATGGTCTAGATGAGAATGGTCGGATTGAGACGGAGATGGATCGACGGGAGTGGAGGGAGGAGGAATGGAATGGAATGGATGGAGGAAGGAATGGAGGAAAGGAATGGAATGGAAGGAATGGATGGATGGATGGATGGATGGAAGGATGGATGGATGGATGGAGGATGGAGGAGGAAGGGATGGACGGAAAGGAGGATGAGCCGGATGGAATGGACGGAAATGGAAATGGAAAGGAGGAAGGATGGACAGTGGACGGATGGATGGATGGAATGGACAGTGGAAGGAAGGATGGATGGAGGATGGAAGGAAATGGATGGACGGATGGATGGATGGAATGGATGGATGGAAGGAAGGAATGGATTGAAGGAATGGAATGGATGGAAGGAAGGAATGGATGGACAGGATAGGAATGGAGATGGAGATGGAAGGGACGGAATGGATGGAATGGAATGGAATGGATGGACGGACAGTGGATGGAGGAAGGAGATGGAAAGGAAAGAGTGGATGGAGGAATGGAATGAGGAGCCCTGGAAGGACGGAATGGATGGATGGATGAGATGGAGGAATGGAATAAATGGAATGGACGGATGGATGGATGGATCGGAATGGACAGGAATGGAGGAAGGATGGATGGATGGACAAGGATGGATGGACAAGGATGGATGGACAAGGATGGATGGACAAGGATGGATGGACAAGGATGGATGGACAAGGATGGATGGAAGGATGGATTTCAGGGATTTGTAGGTGGTGGTATGTACCTGAAATGTTGAATCAACTCACACTTGTCATTGTTTGATTGCACTACGTGTCCTTGCCGACATGGTCTTGCTTCGACGGGATCCTAATTGATCTAATGGGCCATCAGATAAATCTTCAGAGTAATGGTCCTTATTCATTTCGATTTTCGCTTCAGTTTTTCAAATCTCAAACTTTCCGGGTGTAACCTCCTCACATCTATATTCATGAATGTTGTTAGTCGATCATGATCCTATATCGAGCGGTTCTATCTATCTGTGATGAAGATCTTCTATCTTATCCCTTCCTTCCACTTAGAATGATCCAACGGCCGACGGAAATTTTGCATTTCGGAAATTTCAAATCTCAATCTTTCCATAGTAATATCCTCGTGGTCTTTAGATCCGGCGAATCATGTCGTTTGTTGATCGTGATCTTAGATTGATCTACCGATATTTCTACCATAGCCTTTCCGCCTTTATCCTTTCCTTCCACTTCAAAATGATATGACGACTGGATGTCGCTTACTCGCTCTCCTCGACTCTCCACTGGTTTTTCAATTCTCAAATTGAAAAATCCTCGAAGTTTTTTTCTCCAGAGTTGAGGATCATGTGTCACCTCGGCCGGGCCTTGATAAAGCGATGGACGGTCCCCGCTACTTTGGGGACTTTAGGACTCGACAAGTCCACTCTCCCACGCCATTCAAAGGATTAACCTTTCATGTATTTATTTCCGGATCCAACGACATTGATCCGATGCTCGTGATCCAAATAATCGTGATCTCTGCATTCTATCATCTCGTGACTTCCTTTGGTCACCGTCGCTGATCTAACGCTCATCTGGGTATTTGGGATTGGTGATCCAATGGACACTGTCATTCTTCCTCTTGATATTTTTGATCTCTCTGAATTAGAATATTTTCTAAGTGTTAAAAGGTTTTGGCCTTTGAATTTTCTCTTGCGAACCTGACTATTTTGGGTCTCGCTTACGCTCTTGTAAGTTTTATCTCTTTTGAGATTTTATCTTTTCATATTGTTCGTTCCTCCTCCTTATCTTACGCTTCCTTCTAATCACTGCTCCATCAATGACAAGCACACTCTTCCTTGTAAACATGCCAATCTCCTTTGGAATTGATGAAACCCCCATTGTGTCAAGGCTTATTTTGATTTCAAGACCTCCAATATAGCATCCGCACTAATTCTCCCCCTTTGACATCAATCAAAGAAAACATGCTCCCCCGAGCTGTTGCAGTAATTTTGGAGGTATCAAATATTCAACCAACACATACCTGATCAGATAGACTATTTAAAGTTGATAACAAGGTCATGCCCAACTTTTGGCGTAGGATACTCAAACTGATCTATTTCAAGAGGTTTAGTGAAAAATATCAACAATACGATCTTTTGGATGGAATATAATGCAAGAAACCACAGAGTTGGTTACATTTTCCCTCAAGGAAGTGGATACTTGATGGGTATATGCTTGGTCTTGGAGTGAAAGATAGGATTATTTGATAGACTAATTGCACTACTGTTATCAAAATGGATTGGGATCGATGCAATATATTTTACCCCTAAGTCTGGTAAAGCATCTGAATCATCTATAATACTTGGGTACAGCAAGTGGAAGCCGCAATGTATTCAACTTTTGTAGTTGATATGAAATGGAATATTGCTTCTTGCTCAACCATGTGACAAGGGAACCTCCTAAGAAGAACATACCTCCACTCGTGATTTTCCTATCATCCATGCAAGTTAGCCCAATCATCATTTGAATAGACTTATAGTTGAAAATTCTGATTCTTAGGATACCATAGGCCATAGTCATTGTTCCTTTCTACATCTCAATATCTTTTGACAAATGCCTAACAAACAGACTCCTCGCTTTTAGGTGTAGATCGATACCTTCCTACCATTCAACATCATGCATTATGTCTCGATGGGATGTTTTTAATGTACAATAGGTTACCTATCATAAACCTATATGAACTATGATCAACATCAAAAGAGTCATCATCTTTGTTTAGTTTGCATCCTGTAATCATATGTGTGCTCATAGGTTTATAATCTTCCATTTGAAACCTTTCAACATTTCTCTTAGATATTTTTTCTTGAGAAAGAAATATTGTTGTAGACCTTGAGTAATTTGTAGACCAAGAAAAATTACAGCTCCCATATCATATACATTTCAAATTCGTATTGCATGTATGTATAAACCATTGTACTAATGAAGCATTATTACTACCGAAGATATCATCTATATAGACCAATACAATGAGCAAATCATTACCCTCCTCTGCTTGATATAAATATTGTTGTCAATTGTTCCTCTCTTGAACCCTTTGTTTTGAAGATATGTATCCATTATGTAATACCAAGCACGAGGATCTTGTTTCAACTCATATAAGGATTTCTTCATCTTGAAGACAAAGTCATGGTTATTTGACAATTGGAAACCTCCGGGTTCCATACATACTTCTTCTTTTTAGATCTCCATTTATAAAAGATGACTTGACATCCATTTGATAGGAATTTTAAACCGCTTATGACAAGCATAGGCAAGAAACATCTTAATAGCTTCATTATTGCTACGGGCACAAATTTTTTCATCAAAATCTAGTCCTTCTATTTGAGCATAACCTTTGCACTGGTCTAGCTCTATTTCACAATATTTCCTTCTTTGCTCATTCATCTTATTTTGTAGGACCCATTTGATCTTATTGCATTTTTATCTTCCAACCTAGGCACGAGTTCCCAAGTGTCATTCTTTTCAATCTGGTCCAGTTCCTCATTCATTGACTTTAACCAGTTTACATCTTTACTAGCTTCATTTGTTGATTAAGGTTGGTTGTCATTGATGTCAACCCTTGAAGAAAGCCCTGGAGCACAAAGGCTTGGGTAATGGACCCAACATTGCCTGATGTAAATATGAGTCATTATTGTTTTGTCATGGTTGATAAGAAGTAAATATGGATGAACTCCAAAGTGGTCCCCTTATGGTGAAAGCCCTCACGGGAAGACACTTTGTGGAGTAAGAGAACCAATGCTTAATTGTGGAATAATGAGATGAAGGAAAGTGATTTTGTCAGGAAAATTTTTCTATATGGATAGTTCTTGTCATTTCATTTCTGGTGGTAAGTGGAATGTCACATAATTCCTCACGGTTAGAGAGTTATGGCCATGAGAAGTTGGAGACCCTAGGTTTGGGTAATGGACCCAAGTTTGTTTGATGGGTAACAATATGAGTTATGGTATATTTTTAGATAATACTATTCTATATCGATAGTACATGTCATGCTATTTCTGGTGGTATGTAGAACGTCACATAACTCCTCACGGTTTGAGAGTCATGGCCTTACGAAGTTGGAGGACCCTCATATGTCATCTAGAAGCCCCAAAAGGTCAAAGTAGTCAAAGTGGTTTAAGAGATTTTAAAAGGTAAATGATAAAATGAAGTGATGAGTGTATTATAATTCAAAGTGAATACAAAATAAATTATTTCAATAATAAATTTAATGGAGAAATTAGAAGTGGACCCAACCCTAAAATAAGGAAAGTGGGCCCAGTGACCTAGAAGATGTTTTTAAGGAAGATACTTGGAGAGTATAAATAAGAGACAAGGCTCTCTCATTTGAATCACACTTGAGCATATTGAATATCTATAGGTTTCTGAGGTAAACAAATGATATCTAAGCCAAAATTCTGAGGAAAGTGAAGAAAGGAAGGCCGAAATGCAAGGAAGGATAAATTCTTTTGATGGTGCTTTCTAAGGTATGTTATTTACATGTCATCTCACCATTTTAGCTATAACTTTTTTTTCTATAATGATTCAGATCCTGAAATTTCTATTCAAGTGAGACAACATATCCAAGTATCTGTGGTAAAAAAATCAGCTTATGGGTCGTTGTATTTTGGGAGTTACACTCCGTGGAAAATAGAGTTTGTGGCCAGTCCTGAAACTAGTCAAAATCAGGTGTTTCGGGTAAATATGTCATAACTTCTTCATAACAGATCCAAATTCAGTGAGACAAAATGTGTTGGTTATGGTATAGTCCGCAATATGCTTTGCAACATTTTCAGATCAATTCATCAAAAATTTTGTGCGGGGCACGCTCTACAAGGTCGCTCTCTAGAATAAGTCAGAATTCAACAAGGTATGCCATTTTTTCTATAACTCCTTTTCTGAGAGGTTCCAAGTAGTGACACTTGGAGAAAATGCATAAAACACACTGAAAAACATTGTATATCAGTTTCAGATCTTTATACATTATAGGTTCAAAGTTATGATTATGTCAAGTTAGGGTTGTTGACTAATCCAAAACTAGGCATGTGAGACTATAGAAAAATTTGATGAAAATGCTAGTCTCTTGTTTTTAAATTTAAGGAAGGTTTGAAGGAAAGTGATCATATACACCAGGTCTATTACAGAGCTACAAATCATATTTTGATGATGAAATTGATGAGGGATTTTGGTTGTGGTAC
>SNQJ01S0226393.1:0-14622 GCA_010110895.2 Picea sitchensis | reverse complement strand
TTTTCCAGGTCCAAGAAGGTTCAGAGTCCAACATATACAGCAGCGGTGGAGTTGTTGAGATCAGTCTCCAAGTGGGAGATTGTTGGTTGTGGAGCCTGATTATCTTCTTGATTCAGAGATATTTTACTTTCAGCCGTGTTTATACCCTATGAAGTATTTACACCTTAGAAGTATGTACACTCTTCCACGCAAGGGAGTGCAGAGGGGGGTACCCCCTCTGCGATGTCCAGGGGGGCTATCCCCTTGGCTGGGGGGTCTGGGGGCAAGCGGGCCCCCAACGGGGGTTCGGGAGCGAAGCCCCCAAAGGAAAATTTGCCTTGTAAATGTATATTGTAATTTCATTGTAAATATGGACCGTTCATTATAAGGTCGCAGATCTAACGATATAGATTATGTTAGGGTTTTTTTCCCTAGAAGGCAACCCTCTTTTATGAGGGAAATGTATTGCGGTTATGGTGGATGGAAAATATTGTATTTTGAGATAGGAGACTATGAGAGAAAGAAGAGGAAGTTACAATGGGTTTGTTGTAGGTTGTATCCCTTCATATGATGGATAATAATAAAGGAAGGACCTGGAAATTTCTCTAGTGGATGTAGCCCACACTGGGTGAACCACGTAAGTCTGTGTCTCTATTGTATTGTGTATCTTATGTGTTTTGTTTCCGCATTTGTTTTATTTTATTGCTCCACGGTCCTATTTTTCTAATAGAAATAAGTGACTGTGTGCATTTAGAAATTGTTTTAAAACATTAAGTGGACAAATGAGAAGAAACAAAACACTTAGACAGGTTGTTGTGCAAGACATATTGTCTTGTTTTGATGACACTGTGTTAGAGATTTAATTGTGAATAGTGAGCAAGTTATTACACATAATTTATTGAATTATACACAGTAGTTGTTTAATTGATCAAAGTGATTATTTGGTTGGTGTTGGATCTTTTGTGTTTGATATAGAATGGTTTTATGGATTAATTAATTAATTTTATGAACAATATCCTATCTCTTTACCTACCATTATTTTACTTTTCTCTAATTACAATCCCCTCGCCTTCCCATATCTATTTTTCACTCCCTGATCCTAAAATTTAATTAAAGTTAAGGTAATTATGTATTGTAACCGTTCAAAATCGTAGTTTCTTGGATGGATTACAGTAACATATTCCTTGGTTTACATTACAGTTGATTGTGTGTCTTCTGGGATGATGCAGGAGCATCGCTCACTCATCAAGCGAGCCCGCGCGAGGAAAAAGAAAGAACAGTTGGGCAGCACTAGCACCAATTTTGAAACACCTTGATATGTTGCGCCAAACATTAATGCGTTGATGTGATGAAGCGCACTTGTACATTGTAATGGACCTTGAGCCTTTAATCTCACGTCCTTAGTAGCTGAGGCATTTAATAGAATTAATGTAAAGATAGATAAGAATTAATTGTAGATTTGATAGTTGTAGAATTCAAGAGGGCAAACAGAATATAGACACCCTCCTTTGTATCATTGTAGCATTAGCATGCATATGAGAAACAAGAGCAAGAAGAGAGTAAGCAGAGAACTTGTGGAGAACACCCATGTACAGATTGAATTAATAGAAGGAAGACTTTGATTCAATTCCATGGCTGTGGTTATTCTCTGGGTGTTGTTGATATTATGTTGTTGCATAATTGCTTCTTGTTATGCCTTTGTTCTATATGTTGCGTATGTGATTTCATGGCAGGTTCGGAATCTGAGAGAATGAGAAAATGAGTTTCAAGTGTTTCTCTGTTTGAGCTAGGATATTCCTGCATAGAGTGCGGTTGAATTCATCTGCATAGAGTGCGTTGATGAGGCTTAGCAGTTAAACTCTTGTTCTCGTTCACCCAGAAGTGTTTTGGGTAGATAGATCCGTGCAAGACGTGCGCAGGCTAGACGAGGTCTCAGAGTTGTGATTCTGAGCTAAGACACTGATAGACTGTTGCTGTTGGAGTGCGCAGGGTCAGAAGTCCTCAACACTTAACGTGGTTGAAGATCATCTGCAAGGAGTGCGTGCAGGGAGTTTCCAGAAGAAGCTCAGAAGCTGTGAAAGCTCAGGAAAGATAGGCCTTCGAAGTAGTCGAAGAGCAGTGGAGAGAACATTCGTGAACAGGTTGCAAGGAGAAGCGAGCGGGTTGGCGGATGGGTCTCGTGGAGATACGTTTCTTATTCGGGATTTTCATAAGGAGGAAAAGTGGACGTGAAGTCTACAGTGCAGACGAAAGAAAGTTTAAAGATCAGATTGGACAGAAGCCGTCGATCGAGATCACAAGGAGTGTGACTCGACTCGTGGATCGGACGCATCGGGAGTTCGCGAGGAAAAACTCCTACTTCTCGAAAAGGGGAGATCGCGAGATCACGAGAAGCGAAGTCCCGACAATTTCATGTATAGTGTGGGTCATAGTCGGGTGACGTAGCAGGTAATCTCGAGACACTGGATCTCGGGAGTTGAAGTGTCAAGAGATTGGTCTCACGAGTGGCGAGGAAGAGAGAGGCGAGATAGCAAGTTTGTCAGCATCTCGGCATTTCGGATCTCGGAGGTTGGAACCCCGAAGGTATAGTGACGCGAGTCGCGAAGTCGCGATAAAGTGAAGTCACGATCAGCCGAGGGAAGGTCAGCGTTGACCAAATACATCGGGTCTCGGGGATCCGAGAGTCTAGTATTCAATTGTTGAACTCGCGAAGTCGCGAGAGACGATCCTCCGATAACCAAGGAAAGGAGGATCGCGCGAGTGGAAGAGTCACTGTGGGTACGAAGGATTCCCGAGAGGGGGTCAGAAGAACCTTTGAGTTCTTCGGGGCCGAGGAGGAAGAAGGTCCTGGTGGGAGCGATCGTTCTCGGAGGAGTGAGAAGAGTTGCGCCAGAGTGGTATCAGAGCTTGGAGTCTTTGCTTTCTGAAGCAGAGACAGAAGTACACCATGATGCCAAGAAGAGAAAGGCAGTCACCTGATCGAGAAGACAGGGATGCCCGAAGAAGGGGTAGGACGGCAGGAAATCCAGAGATGGAACGACAGATACGAGATCTCAGGGTGAGACTCGAAGAAATGGAAACAACTCAACGATGCGGAGCTGGTGCAGTAGAGTTCAGCGATTCCGAGGTAGAAGAGAAAGCTGGACACAATGCAAAAGAGATCTCAGCAGAAGATGCATCAACGGAGCGGTTGATCAGAGCCATTTCTAGAATGAGCTCGAAGACTAAGATGGACATTCCCGTTTATGAGGGGAGTCTAAATGCAGAAGAGTTGCTGGATTGGATCCGAGCACTCGACACCTATTTCGATTATGAGGATATCGAAGAGGATAAGAAAGTAAGACATGTTGTTACCAAGTTGAAGGGACATGCAGCCTTATGGTGGGACGAGTTGCAAGCTGATAGACGCTGCAAAGGAAAACAGAAGATCAAAAGCTGGGATCGGATGATCGCCAAGATGAAAGCGAAGTTCATCCCCAGAGATTATCAGATCACACTGTTCAGGTGCATGAAGAACCTGAGACAGAAGTTGATGACAGTGAAAGAGTACACCGAGGAATTCTATAGGCTCAACATTCGAGCTGGTCATCGAGAGAGCGATGATGAAAAGGTGGCAAGATACCTGAATGGCCTGAGGTATGACATTCAGGATGAGTTAAGCATGCTAACCATCAGGACGGTGGAAGATGCTTACCAGATGGCTCTGAAAGCCGAAGAGAAGCTGAGCCGCAAGAAAAGTCAGCGAGGGCGAGGTAGGAGTCAGCCCAGAGGCAAGTTGGTTGCCCAAGAAAAATTTCAGAAGCCCAAGGAGGAGTGGCAGAAACCTCAGGGTAGGGTTGAGAGAGGTGGAGCCTCACAACCAAGGCAGCAATATGCTGAGCCGAGGAGGCAGCATACAGAGCAGGGTGGCGGATATGCTGACGCCAACGCTATTCCTCGTACCCGAGGTAGAGGAAGAGGTCGTGGTGGAATCACCACATGTTTTACATGTGGAAAAGACGGACATAAAGTCGTTGACTGTCCAGACAGGAAGTCGGACAGAGGAGAAACTCACATCACTGAGGCGCACAGGCGTGATGTTGAGTCAGAAGATACAGACAGCGGAAGATCGCTAGGGATGCACAAGACTCTTTTGACACCCAAGAGGGAGGTGGAAAGCTCAGTGCAAAGGAGCAGACTGTTCAGAATGGCTTGTACAACCAAGGACAGGAAATGCAAAGTCATAGTTGACAGTGGCAGCACCGATAATCTCGTTTCGACCGAGATGGTGGAAAAGCTGGAGCTGGAGACGACTAAGCACCTGAGTCCATATAAAGTCTCATGGCTACAGAAAGGACACCGAGTAAGTGTCACTAAACAATGCTTGGTTAAATTCAAGATTGGGAATTATCATGATGAGATTCTGTGTGACGTTATTCCCATGGACGTGTGTCATATATTGCTGGGTAGACCATGGCAGTATGACAGAAATGTGATTCATGACGAGAAGATGAACACATATACACTGGAGAAGGATGGGAGACTCCATAAATTGCTTCCGATAAAAGATAAATAAGTGAAGCCGGAGGTAACCAACACGATACTTCTCATGAGTGGGAAGGAACTTCTCACAGAGATGGAGAAGAACGAAGATCCACAATTCTTTGTTGTCAGAAAACTGAGAATTGTCCTGACAAGCACAAGAGTGGATGACTTGCCAGAGGAGATTCAGGAACTGCTGGGAGAGTTCGTTGATATCATCGTGGACGAACTACCTCGTTCGTTACCACCGATGAGGAGTGTGAGTCACCACATTGACCTCATACCCGGGGCAAGTTTACCAAACAAAGTTGTGTACAGGTTGACACCTCAGGAGAATGAGGAGGTCAAAAGGCAGGTACAGGATCTGCTGGACAAAGGACTAGTGAGAGACAGTTTGAGTCCATGTGTTGTTCCGACAGTACTAAGTCCAAAGAAGGATGGAGGTTGGAGAATGTGTACAGACTCCAGAGTGATTAATAAGATCACCATCAGATACAGATTTCCACTACCGAGAATGGACGATCTGATGGATTGCCTGAGTGGGGCAAATTATTTTTCGAAGATTGATCTCAAGAGCGGATATCACCAGATCCGGATGAGAGAGGGAGATGAATGGAAAACAACATTCAAAACAAATGAGGGTTTGTACGAATGGTTGGTCATGCNCCACAATTCTTTGTTGTCAGAAAACTGAGAATTGTCCTGACAAGCACAAGAGTGGATGACTTGCCAGAGGAGATTCAGGAACTGCTGGGAGAGTTCGTTGATATCATCGTGGACGAACTACCTCGTTCGTTACCACCGATGAGGAGTGTGAGTCACCACATTGACCTCATACCCGGGGCAAGTTTACCAAACAAAGTTGTGTACAGGTTGACACCTCAGGAGAATGAGGAGGTCAAAAGGCAGGTACAGGATCTGCTGGACAAAGGACTAGTGAGAGACAGTTTGAGTCCATGTGTTGTTCCGACAGTACTAAGTCCAAAGAAGGATGGAGGTTGGAGAATGTGTACAGACTCCAGAGTGATTAATAAGATCACCATCAGATACAGATTTCCACTACCGAGAATGGACGATCTGATGGATTGCCTGAGTGGGGCAAATTATTTTTCGAAGATTGATCTCAAGAGCGGATATCACCAGATCCGGATGAGAGAGGGAGATGAATGGAAAACAACATTCAAAACAAATGAGGGTTTGTACGAATGGTTGGTCATGCCGTTTGGCTTGACAAACGCGCCAAGCACATTCATGAGGCTGATGAATGAAGTTCTGCGGGAATTCATTGGCAAATTTGTGGTCGTGTATCTGGACGATATACTGATTTTCAGTAAGACCAGGGCTGAGCATTTGAAACATTTGGCCATTGTGATGAGGAAGCTAAAGCAAGAGAAGCTACTGATAAATCTGAAGAAGTGCTCGTTCATGCAGACAGAACTCATTTATTTGGGTTTTGTAATTTCGGCAAATGAATTAAATATGGATCCTGAGAAGGTGGAGGTAATCAGGAATTGGCCATCACCCCGGAATGTTTTCGAGGTGAGGAGTTTTCACGGTTTAGCTAGTTTCTACAGGAAATTCATTCGAAATTTTAGTGGAATTAGTGCAGCAATGATGGATACAGTGAAGAAGCGGCATAAAGTTTTTCACTGGATAGCGGAGGCTGAAAGGAGCTTCAATCTGTTGAAGCGAAAGATAACAGAGCAACCAATTCTGGTGTTGCCTGACTTTCAGAAAACATTTCAAGTGAAATGTGACGCCAGTGGGTATGTTGTTGGAGGGGTCCTGAGTCAAGATGACAGACCTGTTGCATATTACAGCGAAAAGCTGGATGATGCAAAGATGAAATACTCTACATTTGATAAATAGTTTTATGCCATTATACAGGCATTAAAGAAGTGGAGGCATTACTTGATACCCAAGGAATTTATGTTGTACAGCGATAATCACGCATTGCAGTTTGTAAGTCAATAGGAGAGGTTGAACTAGAAGCATGCGAAATGGGTAGAGTACATGCAAAATTTTACGCTTGTTATAAAACACATTTCAGGAACTGCTAACAAGGTGGCTGATGCCTTGAGCAGGAAATGTTTATTGCTGCAGGAGTTCAGAGTCAAAACATTGGGTTTTGAGAATCTGAAAGATATGTATGCAGGTGATGCAGATTTCAGAGAAGCATACGAAGCGGCTGAGAATCCAGTTCTCAGGGATCGGAGTCCGTGGCTGGAATATATGATCCAGGAAGGATTGTTGTTTAAAGACAATCAGTTGTGCATACCTAACTGCTCCATGAGGGATAATTTGGTGAGAGAAAAACACAGTGGAGGCTTAGCAGGTCACTTTGGACATGACAAGACATTCGCGAAGTTGAGCGAATCGTATTATTGGCCAGGCATGCGAGAAGATGTAAAGAAATTTGTTGACAGGTGCAGGATATGTCAACATGCGAAGGGCCGAAAGCAGAACACAGGGTTCTATCAACCATTGCCCGTACCGGAGAGGCCATGGGAGGCAATCAGTATGGATTTTGTTTTGGGGTTGCCGAGGACACAGCGAGGGGTGGATTCCATCTTCATGGTGGTAGACCGGTTCTCGAAGATGGCACATTTTATACCGTGTCATAAAACCAGCGATGCGACCCACATCGCAAACTTATTTTTTAAAGAGGTTGTTAGATTGCATGGATTTCCGAGAAGCATAGTCTCGGATCGGGATACAAAATTCATAGGTCACTTTTGGAGGACACTATGGAAGAAGCTGGGAACTAATCTGGCATTTAGTTCGGCTTACCATCCGCAGACAGACGAACAGACCGAGGTGGTTAACAGGAGTCTGGGAGATCTGTTGAGAGGCTTAGTGATGGAGCATCACAACAGTTGGGACCAGATATTGCCACGGGCAGAGTTTGCGTACAACGATTCAGTGAATCGGAGTACAGGGAAGAGTCCGTTTCAGATTTTGTATGGGACACAACCAAGGGGAGTTTCTGAGCTCAGGGAGTCAGGACAGGCTGAAACTAGCAGCGCAAACACAAAAGAATTCACTAAGGCCATGCAGGGACTTCACGCAGAGGTGAGGCAGCGACTGCAGAAATCCAATCAAGAATATAAGCGCAGAGCCGATCAGCGAAAGAGACAACTTCAGTTTGAAGTTGGGGACATGGTTCTAGCGCACTTGAGGAAGGAAAGGTTCCCGAGGGGAACATATAACAAGCTCAATATGAAGAAGATCGGACCGTGCAGAGTCCTGAAGAAATTCGGGGAGAATGCATATGAAATTGAGTTGCCAGGGGGCATCGGGATATCTCCTGTTTTCAATATTTCGGACTTATACCCATACAGGGCTGATGATGCGGAAGCTGGAACTGAGGAACCAGTGGTCCAGTGGCAGAAACAATTACCAGTTGCACAAAAGCCTCAGATGGAGTGCATACTGGATAAAAGAGTAGGCAGGAAGACCAGGAGAAAGCAGTATTTTGAATACCTGGTGAAGTGGAAGAATCACCCAGTGGAGGATGCCAGCTGGGAGACAGAAGCAGTCGTACAGAAACATGGGCACACCGTGCAGGAGCTCATGGACAGGAGCCCATGAAATATTTTGAGCCGAGGAGTATGATGCAGGAGCATCGCTCACTCATCAAGCGAGCCCGTGCGAGGAGAAAGAAAGAACAGCTGGGCAGCACTAGCACCAATTTTGAAACACCTTGATATGTTGCGCCAAACATTAATGCGTTGATGTGATGAAGCACACTTGTACATTGTAATGGACCTTGAGCCTTTAAGCTCACATCCTTAGTAGTTGAGGCATTTAATAGAATTAATGTAAAGATAGATAAGAATTAATTGTAGATTTGATAGTTGTAGAATTCGAGAGGGAAAACGGAATATAGACACCCTCCTTTGTATCATTGTAGCATTAGCATGCATATGAGAAACAGGAGCAAGAAGAGAGTAAGCAGAGAACTTGTGGAGAACACCCATGTACAGATTGAATTAATAGAAGGAAGACTTTGATTCAATTCCATGGCTGTGGTTATTCTCTGGGTGTTGTTGATATTATGTTGTTGCATAATTGTTTCTTGTTATGCCTTTGTTCTATATGTTGTGTATGTGATTTCATGGCAGGTTTGGAATCTGAGAGAATGAGGAAATGAGTTTCAATTGTTTCTCTGTTTGAGCCAGGAGATTCCTGCATAGAGTGCAGTTGAATTCATCCGCATAGAGTGCGTTGATGAGGCTTAGCAGTTAAACTCTTGTTCTTGTTCACCCAGAAGTGTTTTGGGTAGATAGAGTCGTGCAAGACGTGCGAAGGCTAGACGAGGTCTCAGAGTTGCGATTCTTAGCTAAGACACTGATAGACTGTTGCTGCTGGAGTGCGCAGGGTCAGAAGTCCTCAACACTTAACGTGGTTGAAGATCATCTGCAAGGAGTGCGTGCAGGGAGTTTCCAGAAGAAGCTCAGAAGCTGTGAAATCTCAGGAAAGATAGGCCTTCGAAGTAGTCAAAGAGCAGTGGAGAGAACATTTGCGAACAGGTTGCAAGGAGAAGCGAGCGGGTTGGCGGACGGGTCTCGTGGAGATACGTTTCTTATTCGGGATTTGCATAAGGAGGAAAAGTGGACGTGAAGTCTACAGTGCAGATGGAAGAAAGTTCAAAGCTCAGATTGGACAGAAGTCGTCGATCGAGATCACAAGGAGTGTGACTCGACTCGTGGATCAGACGCATCGGGAGTTCGCGAGGGAAAACTCCTACTTCTCGAAAAGGGGAGATCGCGAGATCGCGAGAAGCGAAGTCCCGACAATTTCGTGTATAGTGTGGGTCATAGTCGGGTGACATAGCAGGTAATCTCGGGACACCGAATCTCGGGAGTTGAAGTGTCAAGAGATTGGTCTCACGAGTGGCGAGGAAGCAAGAGGCGAGATAGCAAGTTTGTCGGCATCTCGGCGTTTCGGATCTCGGAGGTTGGAACCCCGAAGGTATAGTGACGTGAGTCACGAAGTCGCGATAAAGCGAAGTCCCGATCAGCCGAGGGAAGGTCAGCGTTGACCAAAGACATCGGGTCTCAGGGATCCGAGAGTCTAGTATTCAATTGTTGAACTCGCGAAGTCGTGAGAGCCGATCCTCCGATAACCAAGGAAAGGAGGATCGCGCGAGTGGAAGAGTCACTGTGGGTACGAAGGATTCCCGAGAGGGGGTCAGAAGAACCTTTGAGTTCTTCGGGGCCGAGGAGGAAGAAGGTCCTGGTGGGAGCGATCGTTCTCGGAGGAGTGAGAAGGGTTGCGCCATGGGAGCAGTAACCATGATTCTTTTCCCTCTCATTTTAACATTTTTCACTCAATACAAACCCCTCACTTATCCCATGACCTTTTGTTCACTCCCTACTCATTGACAACAATTAAAAAATTTGTATGGATTGGATTGCATGGATATGATATGTTGTTGAGACAAAATCTATTTCATATTTTTAAGGAGTTGTCATGTATGGTTGTTAAACATGTTATCACATAAACTTGTCAAGGTCTTGTGAGTCTGTGGTTTCTTCCTAGGTCTTTAATTTTTCCTTTTTTTCTTCTTTTTGTAGACCCAATCGTAAGTTTTTCCTCTCGGCTTGTAGTTTTTCTTATGTTTACCTTCACCCGTTTGATAGAACTGTTTTTCCTTAACAGCTTGTCTGAGAAATGCCAGCCCTAAGCCTTTTTGTTTTCCCTAAGGTCGATCACTTCTCTCATTACCTCTGTCGCTGATCCTTTTGTTTTCCCAAGCCCTCAGCCAGTCATTCGAGTAATTTTTCATAGGCTGTAGTCGTGATCACTAAGCGCAACACTTAGAGAGGTATGATATGGACTCAAATCAAGAGAGAGAGTAAGATCAACTTTCAACAGCGGAGATCCATCATATGGAGTGAATCGATGGCCATCAGGAGACCGGGATCATATAGTTGCATCAAGATTAGTGTCAGACAGAGGTCTGAAATCGCAAGGCCAATCCTAGCCATTGGTACTGGGAGGGACGCATGGTGCAGGATCATCATTTCATTGACTCGTAGGAAGGATAGTCAAAGGGAAGAGTCATGAAAACTCACGAAATGTGAAGTCGCGATATGATCTGGGTTGTCCATTTCAAAAATATGTGTGGCGCATGATCTGAGTGATCATGATTTCCCAACTTGAAGGTTTGAGGATAGAGCACAGCGTGAATTCACAAAACGTGAAATCGCGACGCACCTAAAAGTTGGGCTCATGATCACAGCCCATGGTCATATGGAAGCAGAGCCATAAAGAAAGGGAAAGTGCCTGTCAAGCAATTGGTGGTTGAAGTTGTTCAAGAAACTGATCTGGGATGTCATTTTCAAGAAAATATGACCGTTTATCCAGATGGGTTGTTTCGTGATTTTAAGCATCGATATATTTGAAGGCAAGGTGAGTGAATACTCCTGAAATGAGAAATACTGAGTTTTCATATGAGATAAGCACGAGGTCATGACCCACAATCGCATGGGGAAAGGAGAAAGGAGTTGCGCAAAGAATCAAAGTGCCCGAGTTGGTCACAAAGAAAGATCTGTGCAGCCTCGAGGCACCAGAATTGATTCAAAGGAATTATGAGTTCGCCTGGAACGTTCATGGGTGTCAAGCCTCATCCCGGTCCCAATAAATGTTGTTAATGAGAACAAATAAGGTGGTTGAAACCTCATTTCACGACATAAATGGAAAGCATGGAAAATATGGCCATGAAGGGCAGATTGTCAGCCAAAAGTTCTCTGTCATGGATTTTCTTGTGAAGCCCATACTGATCCGATCTTGTGTCTAATAGAAGAATGCAATTGCAATATGATAGAAGAAGATGTAGATGCCAAGCCTTCAATGCAATGACCTGAGTGTTCTTCTTAAGGGAGCAATTTGTTTTGAGTATAAATACTCAGTTTTGATATTTTGTTAACGTCGATGGTAGAGCAAAGCTCCCATATTGTAAAGTTTTAAATGAAGCTTCTGGTTCTCTGGTTATGCCTTTGTAATATGATATTTCTTGTTTAATGACAGTCAGCTTCATCGATCCCTCTTGTTTCCCTTTGATGCTGAAAGATTTCATGATTGATTGATTCATGTGAATTATTGTGACTATATTATGATGAATGTTTGATTATAGTGTTGTTGTAATTCCTTTCAGTTTATTTGTGTTACACATAAAAATTACTCACTTCAATGATGACTTATTGTCTTCATTACAAGTGTCTCAAGTGTCACTTTTTAGCGATAAGTGTCACAAGTGTCGCAAACATCATATAGTCATCTTGCCCATGTTGTGTCTTGAACGACATCACAAGAACACTTGAGACACCTTCAAAGACTAGTTTAAGAAGGAGAAATCATCTGATGAGGAGTACAAAGCATTTTCCATGGAAAATACCACTTAAAAATTATTTTTGAAGGGAAACGCTCCCCTACCCACTGTCAGGGAGTGCCAACGCTCCCTACCCCTCTTTGGGGGAGCGTTGCAACACTCAGGACACCATTCTAGGGGAGCGTTGGGATTTTTTGAAGGAATTTTGGGCAATGCTTCCTTTCCCACTGTCAGGGAGTTCCAGCGCTCTGTACCATCCTTTGTGGGAGCATTTCAATGCTCTATGTACCCTTTTGGGGGAGTGCTATCCTTTTTGAGAAAATTTTGGGTTGTTGAGGAAAATCAGGGAAAAATCCCCTTCATCCTGGAAATCAGTTGAATTTGAATCTGAGGTCAAGGTTGGATCTTAGGAAGGATCCATAATTGAAGGAGAAGTATCCTCAACCTATCCCAAGAATATCTAAGGTGGTTGGGTCTCTCCAAGATTATATAAGGAAGCCTTCTCATGGTAAAAGCATATGGCAGCTTAGAGGCATCAAACTTATGATCTCGTAAGGGAGATTTATCAGTGAAAGTTATAGTCATTCTGATCGTGGAACTTTTGAGCAAGGGTCTAGACAAAGAGAGCTTGGTGAAACTATTGCATCTACATCTATGGTTTTAATCGCTTTGCTTTGTTTTCATTAATATAAATATGTGCTTGGCCTATTTCCTTTAAGTTTGTGTATTTTTCATGAACTTGTTTCTTTCGATAGATCTATTATGAAGCTAACCATGGTAGAGTAGGAAGTATGTTTCATTGTTGTTGATCATTGTATTGCAGGACCTTCTGAAGAACTTGGAGATCGAGATTAGTCTAGATCGAAAAAGTAAAAATGTTGGTAATGTTATTTACCTTTATTTATTATTCTTCCTTGAATAGTTTAGCTTCATGAAAAGGAATGTCAGTGTCCACATTAACACCTTTTTGTCTTGGTTATAGGGGTCTAGTATCCAAGAGGAAATCCACTTGTCTGCAAGGGGATTTTCCTGTAACAAAAATTGGAGACTCCACTGGGGAAGGGATCCTATTTGTCTTTCCTTAGTTTGTCCCTACCAATTTCCCACCTTTTAGATCAGTTTTTCTATGTGTTTATGATCCATTAGCCTTCTCCTACCTTCACTAGCATTTTCACCTTTTTGTATGCATTCTGGCTTAATGTTTTGCAATTGTTTGGCTATTTTTCTAAGTTTATGAGAGGACCAACGCCCCCTTGTAGGACATACCAGAGCACCAAATCTCCCCTACAATGTTGTAGGGAGCATTGCAACACTCTGTGCACCCTTCTGGGGGAGCGCTAGTCTCTTTTTTGAGAGTTTTTCTCTTCTTTTTCTCAGTCTTTTGCAGCCTATTTTGCAGATCTCTTTACCCATACTCTGTGGTTGGTTTTTGAAGTTGTTTGGATTGGTTTTTGATGGTTTTTGATGATTATCACTCTCTTTTTTCTTGATTGGAGCTTGAAACCTCTTTCAGAAATGTGAAATTGCCTTTTCTAGTTGTGTTTTTGTCAAGACTGTTTTGAGTGGTTTCTCTTTCTCCCTATCATTTATTGGATTCTTCTTCACATTTTATTGTGTTTCTTGAATGCTTGATTGGTTTCAGAATCCTTGATTGTGTTCTTGTTTGTTAGAACAAGTTTCTTCTTGTTTTCTTTCATACCTCACTGCCTTGAGTGCATGCTTTGTTTGTAGCCCTTTTGCTCTGTGTCTTTTGCATCTGCATAGGACTCTTTCTCCTGATTGAAATTAGTGGAGCATTGAAGGTTTTGTATTTAATTTCTGTATACATAAGAATCAAACAAAGAAGATAGATGCATTATTGTTTTTGAGTAGTGAAACAAGCTTGCATTTGAAGTAGTAGGATTGCATGTTTTTTGGCATTTTTGGGGACATTGTGCATCTGTAATGATGAATGTTTTCTCCTTCTCGTAGTATAGCTTTCATCAAAGTGAAAATATTGTATATTCATCTCTTTTCATCACTTTCGAGTCGGTCAAAACACCATATTGTCCACGTCATTTTCCTTATGAGTAACAACAACATTAAAAAAAAGCGCTAAACTAAAATATTGATTAGACATTTTTATATTTTCTGGTAGCAAACCTACATTAGATTAGTTGTAGGGTTTGGAATAGGTGTGAAAGATAACTTTCCAAAGCTGTGAATGAACATAGAATCTTGAGTTAGGGAGTGGTGAAATCCAATTGCTACATTTTGTCCTGGGAAGCCCTTCTCACACAAGGGTCAAACCTGAGGTCGCATTGAGACTAGTAGAGTTACTCACCCTTCTTTGTTGGTCTTGGTGTAGAGATTGTGCGTATTATGGGGGTCGCTTGAAGGTATACCCACAATGATGAGTGGAATCCTTTCAAGTTGATTTTGGGCTCAATACCCTACCCTTGCACATGGATCAGACTGTTGATTGTTTCCCTAGGAATCATTGTTGTAGCTGGTAACCTTAGTGACCTATCTCTTTAGGGTCTTTACACAAGGTGACTCTAGAGGGGAAAGTCTTCACGGTACCTAGAATCAACGTTGGCCAAACTCACTCGAGATCCTTGGAGGGTATATCCATGATTATGTGTGGGAGCTTACACCAAGGCGTAAGTCCATTAAGCAAGTCGTCAACGTAATTTTCCACCCGCTCTATATCAACCCATTCTTAATTTGTTCTCGTGACGTTGGATTTCATCACCAACTAGTGTGCTTATTGTGAGAAGGTTTTGTTTGCTTCTTTTTCTTACTAG
>SNQJ01S0226392.1:2034-14614 GCA_010110895.2 Picea sitchensis | reverse complement strand
GAGGAGAGGGGAGGTTATGGTTGCATCATGAGTCCAAGCTCAGGAGATTAGGGACCTCCATATCTTCACATAGATACCCGTCAACCGTTTGGTTGGACAGGAGTTGCATAGGATTTAAATCCTCATGAGCAGAGGGAAAAGCCCGAGAGGCATCAAGGATTTGGTCATCGGGGTTCATACAACTGAAGTGGTCAGACTTTGCATTTGGGCAAAGTCTAAGGTTCAATCTGAACCATACATCATTTGGGATGCGTATAAGAATATTTGACGAAGTCGGGGTTCGGCGTATCGGAGGTCCTGAGGACAAGATACTCTTACAACTTGGAATCATGAATTTTGATTCTGCGAAAAGTAGGAGAGCTCAGTGTGGGACCTACCTGACGTTATCTCGTCAGAACGAGGCATCATGAATTTGAATTCAGAGAGACCCCGAGAGAAAATCAAGGTCGTTCATCCCTAAAGGACATGTGGTGACAATCTAGGCTATCGGGGAGAAATCCCGACAGGGAAGCCAAATCGGCATATCGGAATTCGGCATTTCGTGAATCCTGAAGACAAGGCAACTGGAGCATTTGAAATAGTGAATCCCGAAATAGCGAGGAACAGCGAGGACCATCCATCCTTGCGGACACGTGGCCGAGATCGAAGCCTTCGGGGAATTCTCCGAAAGGAAAGGTCAATTGTCAGGAAGTCGAGAGTCGGGAAATCACGGATCCCGCAGACAAGAGGCTCAATACATTTTGACACTCGAAACCCCGAATCCCGATAAGATATAGGATTGTGGTCACATAAGGCAGGGTCGTGTGGAATGGGATAAGGCAAGTGTTGGTGATATCGGGGATTGGAAAACCCCGAAACCCGATTGTTACTTTCCGTTGAGAAAGGAGAAGTGATCAGGGCTAATGTTTGTAACGAGTAGGACAGACCTGTGGGTGAAATATTAATAAGGATTCCAGAGGAGAATCAAAGGAGATGCTCTAGCTCGAGGGTAATTTAGAATGATCCTTAAGACCGGGAGGTCAGGCACGGGAACTGCTGAGGTAGGTGCCTGGGTGGACGTCGTCACAAAGGTGGGGCACTTCAAAATATGGAGATAGACAAATATATCTCCATACCAGGGGTCTGAAGATGCTATCAAAAACATGTCTCCTTGAATAGGAAACTCTTCGAGCATAAAACCACCTGACTTAACTGGAAGTTCCAAGATGAGTTTTGCAAAGACCAGCGACTTTTTGGATTTTGCCGAAATGAAATCAAAGTCAAATTCCTGGAGGAAAACTATCCATCTACTGATATTTCCTCTGATTATTTGTCCTGTTAACAAGTATTGAAACAGATTCACAACGACAATGATGGTAGTCTTGCGAAACAAAATATAATGACACAACCGTTGGACAACATTGGGTGTTGCCAACGCAAGTTTTTCGATATGAGAATAATTGCGTTCTGGTCCAACCAAGCCTCGGATCAGGTAATAAATCACATATTCTGAGAGAAAATCATCCTCCTGAACTAATACCATGCCGATGGTTGACTCTACTATAGCCAAGTATAATAAGAAATCTTTGTTATAATTGGGTGGTCGAAGCAAAGGGGCATTTGTGAGGGAATGTTTCAATGCTTCGAAGGAGCATTGAGCTGCATTGTTCCAATGAAAAGGAACATCCTTCTTTAGTAAATGCATAAATCCCTTTGTGATCTCGGCATAGTTTACGATGAAACGCCGCAAAAAGTTTGCTTTTCCCTGTAAACTCTGAAGTTGAAGGATTCTACGTGGGGGAGGCAACTGAACTATTTCCTCAACCTTGATAGGATCGATCATGATGCATGTTTTTGAAACTATGAAACCTAGCAGATGGCCCAACGTCACACAAAAACTGCATTTGTTGGGATTCAAACGAATCCGGAAGTAGCGACATCACTCAAAGATAAATCAGAGGTGCGTGGGATGATCATTTCTCTTATGAGATCATGATGATAAATCATCTAAGTAGGCTTTGAATATATGTTTGAGATCATTGAAAGCAAAAGACATGGCCCACTGAAAGGTAGCTCCAACATTTTTCAAACCAAAAGGCATCTTACGATACGTGAATGTACCCCATGGACAAATGAATGTTGTTTTGTGTTGGTCTTCAGGTTTGATTTGTATCTAATTATATCCCAAAAAACCATCCATGAAAGAAAAGGCCTCACAATGTGTGCATTCATCGACTATCTGGTCAATAAATGGTGTGGAGAAATTATCTTTTGGATAGGCTTTGCTCAAATCATGAAAGTCTATACATACGTGAATCGTACCCTATTTTTTGTTAATCGGAGCGGGGTTTGACACCAATTGGGTCAAATGGATGGTGTAGATAAAACCTACCTTGCGCAGTTTCTCTACGTCAACCTTAATAGTTGTTTCTTTCTTAGGGTTAACCAGACAACGATTCTACCGAACCGGCTTAGCATCAGGATAAGTCATGATTTCATGTTCAACAATTTTTGGATCAATTCCTGGCATTTCCTCGTAAGACCAAGAAAAAATGTCACGGAATTCCTTAAATAAATCCGTGTAGATTTGAATCTCTTTGGGGGAGTAGTGAGCTCCAATGAAAAAATTCTCCATGATGCTAGGGGTTCTAGAGATGTTTATAGGTATATTTTCAGCGATGGTTTCCATATTACGCTCAGCATAAACAACATGTGTAGAAAAAGGATTGTTAGAACAAGACCTATCTCCATTCATAGTCAAGGTGAATTCCCTGACATCAATTCTGTTTAACTCTGGGAGGAAGTAAGATCTGTGATGGATATCATCCGAGGGTTTGTCCAGACTAGTCATTGCTTCAATGATTGCTTCCTCTGAGAGAAAGACTAAGTATAAAGAATCTGTATCAATGAGGGGACCTTGAGCCCAAATAGGCTCTAGAATCGGATCTAACTCCTATGCGGGAGTTGGATCGGGTTGGTGGAAGCCTTCTCGACTAAAGAGTACGCCATTTCTACCGTGGACAAGGGCATGGACATACCATGGTGCCCTGTCCCTTCCATCATGGTTGATGCGGAAGGAAGAATCCACAGATCGTTAAAGTAAGTCGTGCGAAGCGACAAAACTTGGAAAATATCAACCTTATGATGGTTATATATCAACTTAACATCCCCTTGAGGAGGTGGTTAATCGAAAGTACCCATAAAATGTGGGCACAAGACAATCCCTATGTTGAAGATGCCATTTTGAGTATTATCAATCATTGGGACCACGGATGCCCCTAGTGAAGGGTCAGGATGGGAGAAAGACAAATGATCAATGGTCATGATACAACACTCATGTGGAAAAAACAAGACTCGGAAAACTGTAGCGACTACTACTTGCATATCATAGGTCCCACTCCTCCCTAACAAGAGATTGTAGTCGACAAATGCATCGACCACTTCAACCTCGACAAACACGGTTTTCCCTGCTAACTGCACACAAAAAAAGGGGATAATTCCATGTGGTCAGAATGAATGACCGTTGAAAGAGGTAAGATGAGTAGGTGAGGGACACAAAACGGGCTGGCCAATGGCCTTCCAACACACCAAATACATTACACATTTTGAGGCGCCCTCATCAACCAACGTGCGGAAAATGTTTCGAGTAAAATTCTTCATGGTGTAAGCCACGACTATCAGGAATTCTATGTGGTAAGGGAGATGAGGTTTCAATTCGGTTGTATCAAGCATGATCATACCTGGATTACAAGTCTTAATAGATCCTAAAGCATCTAACAGAGCCTTTCTCTAGGAAGGGTAGCTTTGGAGGACTTCCAAAGAAGACATCGCACAAGGGGTTTGAGACAAATCCTCCACCACAGAGTTGTTCTATGTGGCCCTTGCGTTTGGGTTGTGAGAATCTTTCTTAAATGCACCTTTTGGTATGCATGTCATGGTTTCACCCAACGTCTTCTCAATATGGAGAGGAAGAGATGAGGTTTCAACTTCTTTACCTTTCTCAGAGGTGCTTGGCTTGCTATAATCATGTTCTCTAGTCGATATATAGGCATCACCTTTCATCATATACACAGTCGCAGATGCAAGATTGTTTGAAGATAGAGGGGGTCCTTGGTTGCCCCCTTCTGCGCCTGTAGAAGCTTGAGTTAGATTTTGGCCATGTTGAAATGGGTTTGTTAACACATCAGGTTGCTACTGTGACAATAACTTTTGGTCCTCTGCAAGCCAAGGGCACTGGTGAATCGGGTGGTCTTCCACGCACAAATTACACATATACTTCGACTTCCTTTTTTCGGTGTTGTTTCCGCCAGCATTATGAGTGGGTTTTTTATCCCCCTTACGCTTTTTACGTTGTTTCTTATTTCCATCAGGATGCTGGGTGGCCTTCAGATTTGTCGATTGCACACTGTGTACATATGACATTAGGGTAGGGGGGGCATCTAGAACATTAATCTGGCTAGATGTTGTATGTTGGATAGATAATTGTAGAAATTGTTTCTTGAGTTGTTCAACGGGATTTGTTTGTATTGAACCAACAATACCATCGACATGTGGTCTATCTCTCTGTCTGGTTTTATCAAGTATTGATTGTGGTGCATATGGAAAGATCTTGTATAGTAGACCAGACTGAGAATATATTAGCTCAAGCTATTGAGCTCTCACGATTGCATCTTCTTCGAAAAACACTCCCAATGTTGCGACGTATTTGCATAACCATGGGACCATAGACTTAAGAAACCACTCAAGCAGGAATGTTGGTGAGACCGACACCTTAATCAATCTCTTCTGACATCTCCATTCTCAGACGTGATCAGAGATATGGTCCACCTTTGTTTGTTCAAAATTGGCCAGCAATTTTGTTCCAACATCGTATATCATAGGTAATTGGAAATGGTTGAGGAAATCCATTGTCAATTCACTGAAGGAAGAGTATCTTGAGTGGTCAAGCTCAATGCACCATTTTGCAGCACTCCCAATGAGAGTATGTTGAAACAATCGCAACTGTGCAGAGTCATCTTTCAACGAATTAGACGAGCACCAAAGGTGAAAAGTAGTCACATGATATCCTGGATCTTCATTAGGCTTGGCTTTGAACTTTGGTATGTCTGAAGGAAAATTTTTTGGCATAGGGGGATAATGTGGATCGTGACAGATAGGGTCATTAAACAACCTTGTTAAGTCTAGAAAATACAAGGTTGCCAGGAAAGGAAGTTTGAGTTGTTGGTGACAACCATGGAAAAAGGGGCCTGGAGTTTGACTGGCACTAGGTTGCTAGGAAAAGTTGCATTGTTGACCCAGGTTCTGGTAAAAACCATGGCCATGACTAGCGTATAGATTCTGTGTTTGAGGATACATCATCGACTGATTCCCGAAATAGGACGTAGATGGTTGGGCATGCATTACATTCGAAGGACTTTGGGAAGGGTTTCCCCATGATGATCCCATGGGCATAGGTATTGTACCTTGCCCAAGGTTCCATTGGTTGTGAAACGAGTTGCCCCTGATCGACATTTCTAACAAGGGAACTGATCCCTTCCAAGAATTCCAAGTTCCTGATGTGGAATATGTTCCTAGTTTTGTCCCCTATGCAGGAATATTACCCTGCATGGGATTAGGTTGTTTGTAACCGGGGTGGCCCCTAGTCGGGAAAGCCACTGATGAGAAAGTGTTGTTACCAAACACACCGAACAAATAAAATAGTGTCAAACTTACCAACATATTATGAGAAGGTGGTCCTTGACTCCTTGCTCCAAATGAACTATGGTGTGCATTCGACCCAACGGATTACTTGTGGGCATTGTTGAGTGAAGGGGACGAAGAAGGTATATGAACTCCTCTATAAGGGAAAGTGTTAAAGGAAGTTGAAGTGCCCCTGATGGGTCCTTGCAGAGGAGCGTTAGAGATCCCTACACCCAGACATAAAGTCTGTAAAGTGGAGTAGGAAAGTACAGGACTTCTACCTGAGCTAGGCATCTCGTATGAGAATGAGGGGCCTATCATAGTCAAGACCATGGTGGCTCGGACTGACAACCATGGGTTAGGATATGGAATACACCACATGGTGACAACCATAGTGGGAATAGAATAATTCGTAAAAGAAGTGGCAGCGTTTGTTTCCATTTCTGCATGTGGCACTGTCTAGCGCTCGTAAGGATAAATATGTACGATAATGGGCATCGAAATATCAGTGGTTAGAGTTTTGGATGGAACAAGAGCTTATGCTCCAAGGTTTGAACTGGTTGGTTCCTCTGGATTTTGGTCATGCACATTTTCCTATGACTCGGTCACTTCAAAAGACCCTTGTTGGTCTAGCTTTTGCCTTAGTGGTGGCGGGGGTGGCTCTAGTGTAATCAGTGACAGGCCAAGAAACCTTCTTGACCAACAGATCTTGTTATCCTCCACTATGTGAGAAGATCAAAGACACACTAGAGCTTTCTATTCGTTCAAAAAGAACACACACTAGAAAAAGCCCCTATGAGATAAAATAAGAAATGACTAAACTATTTGGAAGAACAGTTACAACAACCATTGGATGGAACAAGAGCTTCTTCTCCAAGGTTTGAACTGGTTGGTTCCTCTGGATGTTAGTCAGGCACAATTTCCTATGACTCATCAACAATTTCAAAAGACCCTTGTTGTTCTAGCTTTTCCTTAGTGGTGGCGGGGTGGCTCTAGTAATCGGTGACAAGCCAAGAAACCTTCTTGACCAACATATCTTATTATCCTCCACTATGTGAGAAGATCAAAGACACATCTAGAGCTTTCTATTCGTTCAAAAAGAACACACACTGTGAAAAATTCCCTATGAGATAAAAACAAGCAATGACTAAACTATTTTGGAAGAACAGTTACACCAACCTGACACTAGAGAAACTTACCAGTGCAGGTGAAACTCGAATACGAAATCACCCTCTGGGTATACTTTGCAAAGTGTGGCTCGATGTTTGTCCTAGGAACTGCGGTATACCCCGTAGTCACCTATGTAAGTCTATAAAATATGTAGAAACTAGTTTGCCAGCACATGAACAATCACTAAGCAGGTACAGTCCACAGTCAGGTGGACCACAATGAACAGGGCGGTCAAGTCTAACCTATCGAGGGTATTGAAAGAAAGTGGTCCGTAAGACAACTGAGGACCTTGAAAGGATTTGAGACCCATGAAGATCTCTGGTAAATGCAATCAAATCCCAAAACAAGCCCTCTATATGCGTTCCCCACTATGCTTGGTCTGGCTTTGAAGGGGTCATCTCTGGTACCTTCTGCATCGCACTGTGTTGATCTTGTGTTAGAGGGGGTCCTGCATAACTTTCGTGGATACTTGGACTTTAACACTCCCCTAGCACGTACTCTATGTATGTTTTCTCACCTTGAAGAGTTTCTCTCCAACCTAAATCGTTTAGCCTAGACTAGTTGATGGACCCTACAAACATAAAGTCTAATTGATTTTAATTAACGTTAATTTTTATGGCTTCTCTGAAGTCAAAGGTTATGAAAGTGAAACTAGGATGTTTTTAGAGATGAAAGAAAATATAAACAGAAAGATGGAAACAAAATAACTTCTTCTTAACACAATTCTTAATCAACTTTTCAACTAATATATATATATATATATTATTTTATTTATTTTTAAGATCTTTGAACAACAAACTCAAACAAGATTTTGCTTGACTACGATCTACTTATTGTCCTAAGTAAACAACCAAGAACTTATGAAAGAAAGACTTTTCTTGGTTATTAATGCAAACTAACAACTACTTAACCAAACCAGCCAAAAGTTTTTTATTTAATGTTTGTTTATTGGAGAAATTGACTGTCCATCAACTGAAAGAGCGAGTCTGGTCAGGGTTTGTCTAAATAACCCAAGTTGTCTGGTGTAACTCTCAAGCTCGACGGGTTTAATGGATCCATTAGTCAATCTAAGAACTCTAAAAGAAACGAATAAAAACAGAGAAACAACTAACCACTACTAAACACTATATCTATCTATTTCCATCTATCTATCTATATATATATGTACATATGCTCTAATGTAACTGTAGTTGTTATATTTAAGCAGAAGATATACAACTCTCATTTATTTACATGATTTACAAGCCGCAAATTTTAATCGAAACTTTACAAAAATCAATGGAAAATGATTTCTTCTAGAAAGAGATAAAGAAAACACATAAAATATTTATTGTTTTTCTTGTATAAATTTAAAGAATCTTGAAAAAATTTAATGAAACATGAACATGTGGATAGTCAAAGATGAACCATACATTCTAGTTTCAATGATATGTAAAATGATAGAAAATACAAAGAAGCTATCCTAACAGTGAATTAGTGAGGTGTATCCAAGCACTACGGATTGGTGAACATCCAAATGTCATGTCCATGAGAGAAATATGCAATGAACTCCATTATTGTTCTAAATAAATTCAGAACATGTATTGGCAGCTTAGGTTTTAATGACAAAAAATGAAACACAAACATAAACCCATGATCTCATAATTATACATGATTAGAACAAGATAAATCTTAGAAGCAATTCATGCATTTTATCATCTCAATTTAAGAAATCTCAAAAAAATAAACTTCACTATTTAAATCGAATATATAATCACAACATTTGTATTTCCAGAAGCAAATGATAGATGATATTTATAATATAAACCTTCTACACATCATAGATCATTTAATCTAAAGATATCGGACCTGCACATGTAATATGATTAAAACATAAATAACAACATTATAAAACAAAAAGGCTAAATCCAAAATGCATATATGTTGTTCTATTAAGTTTTGGAATCACTTTTCCATTCTATAGTCCTGGAAGAAAATTTTTGGATAATAGACTTTGAAGATTGAAAAATTAATACATAAATGATAGCTATTAATCATGTATTGATAAAAAGACTAAAGCATTTAAATCAATGCATAATCATCATTTAAAGAATACAAAGACAATATAAACTAAAATAAAACTACTACTCACATAATGAAAGCCATTAAGCAACCTGAAATTCCATATTCTTCTTTGAAAATACTGCCTAATTCTCTCAAAAGATTCCATCCATCCATTACCCATTTGAAAAGAAATAAAAGTTTTCAAAAGATATATATACAAAAGAGAAAAAAGATAAAATCCTCCTTCCACCTCCTGATCTCCATAGCTTTGAACCTGCTCCTATATATTTATACAATGAATGAACAATCTCGGCGTCACTACACTTCACACCTGAAATTTTCCTCGTAAATATACATCAATATCTCTCAAATCATGTATTGTTTTGGGAAAATCTCTACACGCGAGGTAAATGGGTCCATTTGGGTTTTGTTTTCAGTCAAGCTTTCTTCAAATTTTCACGGTTGGCCACAATCAGTTCTGCAAAATTACCTATCTCATTCCTGACGCCTTTCCAAATTTTATCTATTGTTGTTTATAAAATTATTTGTAGCAATCTAAAATTGTTTTTGGATCAATCACCTTTGAACGTATTTGGATAAGAAAATCAAGCCATGATCAGATCCTCAACAAATATTTGATAATAGAAACCTGAGAAACAAAAAAGAAACCTAAATTAATAACCTAAAATTGTGAATAAAACAAAATCTAGAAAATAAAAATGAATTTAAACTAACTATAACTTATAAACAAACATTGTTTATAATTTTGCTTTCAAATATGATCTAGAAGCTTCAAGTTAATGGAGAAAAATATTAGTTTTGGTTTTTACAAAATCAAACAAATGTGATAGATAATTCTTTGATTATTATTATTTCGAAATGAGATGCAAAATGAAAAGAATTTAATTAATTAATATCAATGAAATGATTTCATAAAAATGAGAAACCAACCAAGATATTATTTGGATGAAGCATTGAACACATTTGCCATAAATAGTCAAACTTTCTAATGAGAAAAAGAATAAACACATAGCAATCATAATTTAAATGAAAAGTAAACATTTGATAAAAAATTAATGTTTTGTTTAAATTATACTTTTATGCCTTCATTTCCTCAACTTTTGACATATACTCTGTAATAAATGTCCATACTATAGTGAATGTATTAAGTTTGTTTCAAAGAAAGCTGCATAGAACTATTTGAAGAGGTTGATTTTGTAGCTCATTATAATTATCAAGATTCTATTAGGGCCCTTTAAATTTTGTAAAATATAAATTTGTTGGGGCCCAACATCCTCAAGAAAGAAAAAAGGAAAATGACGACAAGTAAAGACTAAGAAAACTTTTGGCCTAAGCTTAGATCGCAAAGAGTTACTAACAATAACACACAAGCTCATGAAATCATACTACACTTGTCTAAAATCCCTATAAGAAAAAATTCTGAGGAAAAATTTTTAATCAAAAAGAAAGTTGTTGTGATCAGGCCTAAGTTGTCGACTACTATGACAGAGACCAAGAACCTTGAGAGGTATAAATATTGAAAAGGAAAAAGATGACTGCCTCTCCTTAAACAAAAATTTCTCAGCAGACACGCTGCTGACAATCTAATAGCTAGTGTGCATCGCGAGTTGTGTAAGGTCAGAGTGCCTGTACATGCATGGAGACCTTATACATGCCATGTGTACCTCTGCAATTCTTCCAAAATGAAAAAACCAAGAAATCAAACACTTGAAGAGACTACTGGTATTGAGAACCAGAGTTCCTTGAAGACTCAGAAACTTACTTTGGACAGAAAATAAAAACAATTCCAGGAAAATTTGATAGAACAAGACCAATCTGTGGTGGTACTTAAGCTACAAACTGTAAAAACAGAGACCAGAATGACATCTAGGAAACCCCTCATAAGGATTACTTCTTACAGGGGAGAGGATGACTGCCTCTCCTTAAAAAATTTATGAACTCAAACACGTGACTCACACTTCATCAGCTAGTGTGTGCACGTGGGATGTGTGAAGGTAGGGTGCGGGTACATGCATGCAGGCCTTATATAGGTTGTGTGTACCTTTGTGACTTCTGAAAAACAAAAAGAAGCTAAGAAAAAAGAGCAGGGAATACTGGTATGGAGAGCTAGAATCCCTACTAGATCAGACTCTTGCAGAAACTCAAAACAAATTTGGTGAAACCAATTTAAAATGACCAAAAATGTATCCCCAGAAAACCCGTGAGATCCCCAGTATGGTCGCCAATTTTGTTGTGGGTGGGAAATACCTCCTAGGGACTAGCACTAAGGGTTTAATCATGCATGCAGAAAATGACAATTTAAAGGCCTCCACTTTTTCCTATTCTCCCAACATAAAACCCCACATTCATGCAATACAAAGGTGAAAACAAGATTAGGTAACTCTACGTTAAATCCTTCATTTGATGTCGATCCCTTCGCTTTCAGTTGCTCCTTGACTTCAAGCCTTCTCCCAAAGCTGACAATATGTTGTCGGAACTGCTCCTCGAATCTGGTCCTCGACTCCTCTTCAACTACGCTCCCACTGCTTGTGTATATGCTTCTCTTCACACAATACTTGCAAAAGGTTGAGACTAGGGGAATGTTAATTCGGGTAGAGTTTCTTTACTATGATTTTTCTCTTTTCAAATGGGATCCCTACCCCTTATTTTATAAGCTAGAAGGTGCTAGGTATTTAGTCGAGTGACTGGACATTTATGGTCGAAAGGTTTAGTTAACTTACCCAAAACTATGTGTTCTGTCAACAACTTTCCATTTTTCATGCTTTTGTAGGTACACACGGGCTTTAATGGACCATCTAGTGTGTACACGCATGCTGTAGTGGGTTAGCTAGAGTGTACACGCGGGTTGTATTGGGTCATCTAGCGTGTGCCTTTAAAAAAAGTGTTTTTAAGAAGAGATATTCAGTAGTGGCTTGGCAAAGAAGGAAAATGAGATGGCCTGATGAGAGGTAAGCATGTGTGGTGCGAATTAGGGCTATAACAAACGAACATTATCAATGAACTCTATTTATTTTTCATTTTTTTCACTTGACTCCTTCCCAACTTTATCTGTATAACCTATTGTGATTGATTCCAAAAAACCAAACCCAAGGGCCTAGAAATATATCCTCATTCTTGTAATCCATGTTTGATAGTTTGTTTCAAAAAATAGAGGAGATCTATTTCTAGGGATACATTCCTTACAATCCATATTTTATCAAGATATTCCTTCTAGTGGTTAAATTGTTTCTAAAGGAACCTGCTCTGAGACAAATTGTTGAACATATCTTTATATTGAGGGGGGGTGAATCAATATACAACATGTTTTACTTTGTTTAACCATTCATTAGCTGAGAAACAATAATCACATATAAACTCATATCATAATCACATATAACCATTCTTGACCCTAAACTTTTCATCTCCCTCCGTTGCTCCCACTCAAACAAGGAACCCTCTTTTCATGCGAGTTACCTTTATCTTGGATACCAGTTGTTAGAAAAACAAGACCCCAAAGAAATAAAATAAAACAAATGTGGAAATAAAACACAGAAGATACACAATACAATAGAGACACAAATATACATGGTTCACCCAATATGGGCTACGTCCACTAGAGAAATTGCCATGTCCTTTCTTTATTATTATCCAACAAATGAAGGGATACAACCTACAACACACTCGTTGTAACTTCCTCCTTTTTCTCTCA